>JANAVB010011009.1:0-100944 GCA_029216955.1 Iris pallida | reverse complement strand
GGTCCTGATTTCTTGTATTTTATCTTGCCGATAAATGGTAGGGGAAACCAAGTTCTGTTCAGACGAAGGGTTACAACCCCGGTCCTTGTTTGGTTTACAGGTTGTAACCTGGTTATCTGAATAGTCCCATGGTTATCTCATCGTATATCATCCTGTCATGCTCTTCCATATGTTATGTCTTTTATCGATTCTGTACAAGATTGTCTTTTATATTCACCTATCATGTTTTTCTTAAATTACTGTCTCTTATTATGTAATTATATTATTGTGCTAATTACTGGCTTTTGTTCTTATTTGTGGCCCCCTTGTGGCACTTGCTCTTTCTGGGGTTGACCCAGCTGGTTTTGTGTGGCCAGATTTCGGAGCAGCTTCCGACGATCTACCAAGCTTCCAGCCCAATGGTGACAACTAGACGGAACCCGGGCCAAGAGTGGGTTTTCCTTTTTGCCTTGCCCACTTATTGTAAACTATTCTTTGAGGCATTTAGCCGACGAGCACTTGTTAGCTCGATGCACTTTACTTCTGTCTGCCTACGGGCTGTAATCATGATTGGCAACTCGAGGTTGGTCATGTATGACTTAACTCTTGCTAGTCCTTACATTTTGTACGACTAGCTTCATGATCATCTGGATATGTTGTTTGGGATGCCTTACAATTGTATATTTGGTCATCTGATATCTTGTGATTATTATTAGTTGGTTGTGATTGAGACAATAGGATAATTTATGACCTTAAGAGACTGATGGCTTGTAGATAAACCCTTACATATCTAGACAGCCGTGACCGTATGGTGAGATGGATTCCATTTCATTATACGTAGCTGGCTATGTCTGCCCCCGCTCTCCAGTATTCTGGTTCTGGGGCGTGACAAGAATTGAGTAAACATAGATACTAATACTATTTTAGAAAAATATTTATAATACTTGAAAACTCTATTTTATTTATCCCATAATATTTAGATAAATACATACTTAAAAATAAGTTTTAATTTTGAAATATCCTTTTTATTAGTTAAAATTGTTGGGTTTTGGCCTTTTATATTGGAACTTTAGTCCCACATCGGCTAGGCCAAAGGAGTTGTATCTCTATATTAGCTATGCTCTTTTAGAGATGCATATATGGTGTGGAGGTGCACATGGGTGTGCCATGTGGGGTATTTTTCTAATGGAAAAAAGGCTAAATCAACAATTGTGTTGTAAATATGGATAATTCATATTATTATTTGGTGTACATAACCTATGTCTTTTGGTTATCCATAAACTATGACATTTGATTATCTATAACTTATGTCTTTTAGCATTTCTCCTTTAATTATCATGATGATGTTAAACCTCCATTGTAAGCCTATACAAAGGGCTTTTCTCAAGATGATTGACACAAGAATGAAGAAGAAACAATTTCCTCTATTTTTCTCTATATCTTTTTTACAATACGTTATCAGCACCATGCTCTAGGAAATAGAAGAAGGGAGAAATAGTTCTCCTAAGAAAAAAAAGGTATTGAAGAGGTAAGTCAAATCTTATATACTTAGATACATGCATGTTTTAGTCAAATTAAATACACGTTTGATTTATGTATTTATAGATCGATTAGAACGTAAGTTTTCTAGATCTATTTTTTCTTTTAGTTTTAAATCTAAATATGTATTGATCATGTTCAAAATTTATTCAAAATAGAAAGTTTATGCTAATCTATTTAAGAATATGTATAAATCGCATTTCTATATTTCTTTCTTATGAATTTTACCCAAATCTAAAATTAATCTAAAATATCTTGAATTTTCTTCACTTATTTAGAATTATTTAATTTCATTAAATTAAATTAAGTCATGTGAATTTGTTATTCTATTATTTAATTTATTTGAATAATACAAGGTACTACTTCACATTGTTGTATATGTCAATCGAATTATATAAAAATAATAATCCAAAATATATTATTATAATGATAACATTGTTGTATATGTGATAAACATAAGACATAATATTTTTTGTAGCATTTTATCACATTGTTGTATATGTGATACACAAGACATAATATTCTTTGATAGCGTTTTATCACATTGTTGTATATGTGATACACATGAGACAATATTCTTTGATAGCGCTTACTGTCACGCCCCGCTCCCGTAGGAACGATCGTCCTCGCTAAGGCGTGATGCCGCACGAGCCTAGATTGCGCTCGTGCAAGGCAGTTTCATAATGGCCGATTACAGCGGCGGCGACGGGGTCGTCGCACAGAAGTCCCAAGCAGATACATTGAATATGCAGCAGAAATTTGAAACAAGAACACATGAACACAAGTCATTCAAAAGAAACTCTTTTATTGATATTAATACAAGATTACATTTGTGGGCGCAAGGCCGAATTACAAGTCTCTCGTGCTCACTTTTCTCTCATTTACAATTCACTCTGCTCTCTCTCATCTCTCGATACAATTGCTTGAGCCAGCGGAAGCTTTGGAAGGCGATGTCCATACATTATGTCCTGTATAAGTCTTCAATCAACACGGCCGTACGCTTCGAATCGCCAAAAAACTTGTACCTCGACGCATCCAAGCGAGCTCCGCGCCCCGAGCTTCTACATGTGCCTGCATATGAACACTGTGTGGGTGTCAGTACTCTACTGTACTGGTGGAGTGAGCTTCTCGCCCACCCATACATAACCGACACGTTCATTTACTTTGTGCAGCTTAAGTCCCTTTCGATTGTCTTTCTAGTCTTGCCTTAGGATCAGTTTTAAGACTTGACGTCTAACCAACTCGACGTGCAACGACATGGTCGTGCTACAATACCAGCGTGTATTTCGATCGAGGCAGTGCCTCATCGTGCATGAACTTGACCAAACTTAAACTCGGGACGGCAGGGTCGTGCCCATTCTATTCGCAACTTAGACATATTCAAGACAATGCTATGCCGAGGAGCAACTCGCGCGAACTCGGCCGTGCCAAGACCTTTGTTTGAACTCAAGCGCCTCTAGACCAATCCTCGTGCCAACGCTTCAAGTGCCAAGGACGGCAATGGGACGACTCGTGCAGGCCGTGCCGCTAGACTTGATTCGTGCCTTAAGATCTGCCTAGACTTGTACATGCTTCAAGATGAGGCCGCGCCTCGCAAGTTATCAAGACTCATCGTGCTACCGCCTTGCGGCCTTCCTGTTAGACCCATTTGCTAACTTAGACAAGACTTGTGGACCATAGTATCACTTTTATGAACATCCGACGCCATCTATCGTGCAAGCACGGTGCCTATGCTGCAGCCCAGTCTTAGGCCCAGACTTGTGTTACCGACTAGACCTACATTCAAGCTCTAGACTCAATCCAAAGGCATACACGTGGTGTGCCGCTATTTGCCGCACATCTACATGAGTGGTCACTAGCAATTTCAAGCTATCTTGGACACGGTTCGGGGGGGTATGGGTCCGCCCTTCTAAGGGTAGCTAGCCCCGGAAGCGCCGATACTCCCATACGGTTATCCGACATCCTGGTTGAACCGCACTCGCTTCCCCCGGGCGAATGATCCCGGTGCCCCGGTGGAGATCATTCGAGAAGACTACACCTTGTCGACAAGTTGTCCAATGACCATGCAAGACCCAATTCGATCTATCAAATCCTTCCTTAACATGACCATGCATTCCTTCTTTCTATCGAGACTTAACGAGACTCCCAAGTCGGGGGACCGATCTCGTGTGCGGGACACATCAAGACATAACGAGACTCCCAAGTACGAGGGATCGATCTCGGCGACAACCAGTTGCATGGACTTCCTTTGATCGTGGCAAGCTTTCCACTAAACTGACCGTAGCTCGTACCTTAGACAGGCCTGGTTCTATAGGCGACGCTTTCGCTCAAGTCATATACTTATATGACGAGCCTTGTTTTCAAGAGACTGTGCGACTTGACAACCGCAGATAGAGCGGGACAGTGCTAGAAATGGCTTTGATAGCCCAACGCAACTCTTATCTAACTTATTCGGGCAATGACTCGACGAGCAAAGGCTACGCCGAGCTTCGCATCGAGGGAACGTGCTATGCACGGGGTCGACTTGAACAACCAAGTTCGTGCCTAGACTTAGCCAACGAGCCATGCAAGACGACTTAACTAACGGGACGTGCGAAGGCTATGCCAAGCCTTGCGGGATAGGACCGTGCATGCTTTATTAGCATTCATGCGGGCGACGCCTAGGACTTAGGCTGATTCGAGTGTTGGGGCAAAACGACGGGACCGTGCATGCTTCACCAAGCATTAATGCAGGCGACGCCTATTGACGTAAGCTATATTCTAGTGTCGGGATAACTTAGCAACTTAAGCAACTTCCTTCTTCCAAGCCACGGGATCGAAGTATTGAGTGTCATTTGAAAGTACGCTGAGCCGACTTCTATGTAGACCGTAGGACCATTTTCCATGTTCTAGGATATTCCGACCCGACGGGATTATTCCCTTAGCTACTGTCACTCCCCGTTCCCGGAATGCGTATTTTTACATGTACAACTCATATATATTTATTTAATATTTATCATGTACTATCCTGTATTTAAATTCCTATATTTTTATGTTAATTAATTATCTGCTCTTTAATTTCATGTTAATTAATTTCCTGCAATTTTATTCCTGTATTTTATTTCTGTATTTTATTTCCTGCTGTTATTCCCTGCTTTTAGTCTTGCTTTTGATTCGGCCTAGATTGGGTTTTTCTCGGGTTCATGGTGGTTCACATGAACCAAACCCCCACCACCCCTTCCATATTTAAAGCCCCAATCCCCTTTCTCTCTTCATAACTCTCATTCTTCACCATTACTTCTTCTTCTTCCTCTCATCACTCTCCACCTACCAGGATAAGGCAAGTACATCTTGCTTCTCCTTCACCCATTTTTATGGTTCACTTGTCTTCCCTTGTGATTCTAAGAGAGTTTACTACTTAGCATTTTTTATTTCTGTGGCTTGTTTCTTCCAGATCTATGTTGTAGTATTTTCGGTTGTTCATGGGTTTTGATCTCCCAACTTTGCGTGTTTTCAGAAGGAGATAGTTCATGTTGTAGAGCTTCTCCTTCTACACCATTCTGAACCATGGGAACCTTGATTGGAGTTCGGGAGATTTAGTCACGCACACGTCTTTACGTGTTTGCGTGAATTTTTAGTCACGCACACGTCTTTACGTGTTTGCGTGAATTTTTAGTCACGCTCACGTTCTTACGTGCGTGCGTGAATTTTAGTCACGCTCATGTCTTTACGTGCGTGCGTGACTTTTGAGTTACGCTCACGTCTTTACGTGCCAGCGTGACATTTGAGTTACGCTCACGTCTTTACGTACTAGCGTGACATTTGAGTTACGCACACGTCTTTGCGTGCGTGCGTGAATTTCTTATCACGCTCATGCTGTGCGTGCGTGAATTTCTTATCACGCTCACGCTGTGCGTGCGTGAATTTCTTATCACGCTCACGCTGTGCGTGCGTGGATTTCTTATCACGCTGTTTATACGCTCACTCCTACCTACTAGACTTGGCGTACCTTTTACGCGTACGATTCTTGCGTGACTTGTTGGCCTTAGCATAAACTTGTTGGCGTGACTTCTTGACCTGGGTGTTTCTATTTGTCCTATAATTTATTCATTTAATGTTGGCATGATAATTCTCCTATTATATCCTTATGCCTTTTTGCATGAACTCGATAATCTTAGCATGTTAATATTTTTGATACATATGGTTGTGTAGAACGTGCCCAGTGTCTTGATTGGTTTATGGATACCCAGTAAGACTGGAACTTGACCTTGAGAGTTATAGACTCGACCCATTTAATACTAATTGACTTTCATGCCTTGTCACCATTGATGACGATGGTTATCTTGACTAAAATTGATCGTGCATTCCTAGTTGGAACTAAGAGACTGGCTAGTCGTCTTATTGAATTGAATGAATGAGACAGGTTCATGTTATGAACTATTGTAATCGACTGGCTGATCCCGAATATTGACATACAGGCACATGCAGGCTTCAAACTATTTATTTATTTATTTATTTATTTTACAAAAGAAGCATGTGTACTTTCTGGTCAAGGCATGATTATTCCGTGGTTAGTTTGGATTGTTGCATTACGCTATGTAAGACCTACAACCTAACCGTACTGGTATCGTTGTAGAGTTGTGCATATCGTACCCCGTACGAAAGTACTCATTTGAATGACCATGATCCACGGCATGGGATTTTACTCAACGTAGAGACTATTAAGCTAAATAAATAATGATTGCATGGAGAGAATGGATCCCCGAGTTCTTACATGGTAGCCCTCTTGGGACTAGTAGTGCCCGACAGGCCGGCTGGTTCCCACAGATACTGTAAATCTGCCACACGGGCAGGGAGCGGTATCTGTTATTATTATTGTATATTGTATATTGATGACGGGCGTCCCACTGGGACTCGTCTAATTTATGATTGGCGCAATTGATTGACTGGATAGACTAGCCTTGCTCGCACATAGTAAGAACTGAGGAATCTTTATTGCAATTTCAGGATAACTTGGGACTCACAATAGCAAGCCGTAGGAGTTGATTGGCCGTTCAAGATGATTTTTTGTGTACTGTACCTACTCTGTTGCCTAACTGAGATGATCAGAATGTCAGGACATGACGGGCCAACTTCTGTCCTTGTTTGGTTGGGAGGTTGGTTCGAAGTGTCGTGATGTTATGTGAATCCTAGTGGAAAGCAGAGATCTATTATTATATTCTCTTACTTACTGGTTTAATCCTTCATATCGTCCTTCCTTGTGGTACTTGCTATTAGAGGTCTAACCTCTCTGGTTTTGCATGGCCAGATTTAGAGCCGGTTCCCGAGGACTCAGCTTACTTCCACCTCCAAGATGGTCAATACTAGGGGAATGATCGCAGGAGGACTCGAGTGGGTTCCTTACTTCACCGGTCGTTTTGCTATTTACTTTATACTTAGCCGTTTGGCACCGACATGTTAGTCGGATTGTCTTGTACTTACTTTTACATAATTGTAATTAAGTCAGACTGCAGCTGATAACAATTGTGTATACCTTGCTTCATCATCTGGCTATGTTTTGTAAAGCCAGATATCAAGAACATTTTGACTGAGCGTTTGGGACGCCTTACTGCTTTATCTTACATGTTCTCTTTTTTGTTTCTTGCTTGAATGATTGAGGCAATAGATGTGAAGTGACCATAGAAAGACTTTTATGTAGTATGCACCCCCTCGTCTGGTTAGACAGCATTGATCGTATTATACGGTATTCTTCTACCCGTAATACGTAGCTGGCTGAGTCATTCCCCTGCTCTCCAGTATTCTGGTTCTGGGGCGTGACAAGGTTTTAGTAGTGGCCCATGCAGGTGTGATTTCAGACTTGTGGGGTGTTTTGATTTATAGAATGTCTCAATCACATGTGTCCCCCTTGATCTCATGATTCGTTGTTCTCAACCCTTGCTTGACATTCCGGTATCCTTTGACTTCATTGATCCTTCATGTCCGGTTGTTTGATTGTTCTCTTATCCCTTTTCTTAGGGGCACTTCGTTCGCATCGGTCAGAGCTGGCGCAAGCAACAACAGGGCAACATGGACAACCTGACCAAGTTGGTCAGCAACAAGGGCCAGTCTCACCTCAGGAGACTATCCAAGAAGAAGTGATAGTAGAACCAGCAGCTGAACCGCAGTATCCGGATGTTCCAACACCACCCATAGTTCCGCCTACCCCTGTGGAAGTGGACACACCAGCCCTTCTGGAGATCATAAGAGGAATGATGGCTACTCAGCAACATCAGATGTTGGCCCAGCAGCGCATGCACACTCAGCTACAAGAGCAGAATGTGTTGCTCAACCAAGGATTGCAGACGGCTTTGGAAAGAGGAGTGAGGACTGATTCAGGAGCATCAGCCAGGTTTTGTAAGTATAACCCCCGCCGTTTCGAGGGCACGGAGGATGCCATCTCAGCAGATGCATGGCTTAAGGATATTAAGGCTATTCTGATAGCAGCTAAGGTACCGGCAGAAGAACGTGTGGATCTAGTGAAGTTGTTACTTCAGGATCTCGCACGTGATTGGTGGGAATCTGAGGAAGTGGGCATCAGAGTCCTGTGGCTTGGGACGATTTTACTGCAAGATTCAAGACCAAGTACTATGGAGTTGTGGCACGGTTTGAGCTACAACAGAAGTTTATCAACCTCAGGCAGGCCGGCAAGACTGTAGATGCTTATGCAGCGGAGTTCTGCAGATTGAGTAGATTCGCCCAGAGATGGTAGCAACAGAGAGCCAGAGGGCTATGAGGTTTCAGCAAGGGTTTCATCTTGAACTCTTATAATTGATAGAGGGGCACAATTACCAAACTTTTGACGAAGTATTGACGGCAACTCGAAGGCATGAGATCACCATTCAGAGGCTTGCGACAAGGACTGGGGGTCAGAAGAGATCCCACAGTCAGATTGAAGGAGGAGGGGGAGCAGCGCTCCGAACAACAGCACCATCCACTGGCATTCGTATCCACGACATGGCGATACGAGGACCAGCACCACCCAGGCAGCAGCAACAGCAACAGAGGAAGAACCAGCAACCCCCGGTGGACTGCACTTATTCTGGGAAGATGGGACACACTAGAGATGTGTGTCGGACATTAAATGGACTGTGTCTGATATGTGGAAATCCAGACCATCGGGTTACCACATGTCCCATAAATTCGAGGTCAGGAGGACCAGGGCAACAGTTTTCCGCTCTGCCAGCACCAGGGGCAGGCCAGTATCGAGGACCAGCGGTGGTAGTAAGGCCGTTGGCACAGCGTCCGTTAATGCCGCAGGCTCAGATGTTTCGGCAGCAGGGGCCGCCGATGCAGCAACACCAGCATAGACCACCCAGCATCATCAAGGAAGGGGCCAGCAGCAACATCAGGCTAGGTCGCAGCATGGAAACCAGTAAGGAGGTCGAGGGCAAGCATTCACTCTGTCCTTGGAGGAGGCATTGGCATCGGGAGATGTTGTGGCAGGTAACATTCTCGTCGCCTCATATCCCGCAGTAGCATTGTTTGATTCGGGAGCATCCCATTCATTTATATCTGCACAATTTGCGACACGACTAGGAATGGAGTTCGAGGCATTGCCAGAAAGGTTGAATATACTCACTGGTAATGGGCTTGTAGGAGTTAGTAGAGTTATTTTAGCATGTAGCGTTGTAGTTTGCGGGCATTCCTTACCCGTTCGGTTGATAGAATTTTCTGTTGGAAATTTTGACGTTATCTTAGGCATGGACTGGCTGAAAGACAGTCATGCGACAATAGATTGTCGTAGAGGGAGTGTATCTTTTGATATTCCAGGCATAAAGAGATTCACCTTAGTCAGATCAGGGGCAACTCAACAAGAGCAGGGAGTAATCACGGCGATGGAAGAAGTTCAGATTTCGAAGGTAGTTGAAGAGTTTCTAGACGTATTTCCTGAAGAACTTCCAGGTCTACCACCGGTCAGAGATATTGAGTTCAGTATAGAATTGGCACCAGGAACTAAACTGATATCAGATCGAGTTTACAGAATATCGGATTCAGAGCAGGCCAAGGTATATCAGCACATAGAGGAACTGAAGGAGAAAAGTTCATCCAAGCTAGCATGTCACCATGGCAGTACCAGTGGTACTTATGGGAAAGAAGGATGGGTCATCCAGATTGTGCATTGACTACAGGAAGCTTAACGCGGCAACAGTGAAGAACAAGTACCCACTATCCAGGATCGATGACTTATTTGATCAGTTAAGCAAAGCTAGAGTTTTCTCCAAGATACATCTTCGTTCAGGGTATCATCAAGTGAGGGTTCGGAAGGAAGATATTCCCAAGACAGCATTCAGGTCGAAGTATGGGCATTATGAATTCTTAGTAATGCCGTTTGGTTTGACCAATGCTCCAGCAGTATTCATGGATTTGATGAATCGCATCTTTATGCCATACTTAGACCAGTTTGTCGTTGTGTTTCTTGACTACATTCTCGTATACTCAGCTAGTGAAGAGGAGCATGAAGACCACCTCAGGAAAGTGTTACAGGTTCTGAGAGAGAACTAGTTGTATGCCAACTCAGCAAGTATGAGTTTTGGTCGGATCATATTTCATTTTTGGGTCACATCATATCAGGAGCTGGAGTAGCAGTAGATCCCAAGAAGGTAGAAGCAGTAGAAAGTTGGCCAGTACCCAAGACCGTGGCAGATATACGGAGCTTCTTGGGATTGGCAGGATATTACAGGAGGTTTGTGTCAGACTTTGCAAGGCTTTCAGCACCCATGACCCGCTTGACCCGGAAGGATGTTCCATTCGTTTGGTCGGCAGAATGTCAGGCATCATTTGAGACTTTAAAGCAGAAGTTGATATCAGCACCTATTCTTACATTGCCAGTTGGACCCGAAGGTTTTACGGTATATTGTGATACGTCAGGTAAAGGACTTGGATGTGTCCTTATGCAACATGGGAAGGTGATAGCATATACATCTAGGCAGCTTCGGGACCACGAGAAGAATTACCCAACTCATGATTTAGAGTTGGCGGCAGTAGTGTTTGCTCTGAAGCTATGGAGGCATTACTTATGGTGACCGAGTGGACATGTGTACAGACCATAAAAGTCTGAAGTACATCTTTACTCAGAAGGAACTAAACATGAGGCAGAGAAGATGGCTAGAGTTGATCAAGGATTATGATATGGAGCTTCAGTATCACCCAGGCAAGGCTAATGTAGTAGCAGACGCTCTTAGCAGAAGAGGCGGCACATTTATGTTGACAACACAGAGGCATATCTTAGAAGACCTTCAGAAGATGGGCATCGAAGTTATACTTCCTAGTGATGTAGGAGTTCTAGCAAGTCTGTAAGTTCAATCTAACTTGGTAGGCAGGATCAAGGCAGCTCAGGCACAGGACCCAAGGATTCAGAAGCTTAGGGCAGAATGTGAGTCAGGACTCAGGAAGGAGATGAGAATTCTTGAAGATGGTACACTTAGGTTTGGATCACGTCTATGTGTGCCTAGTGGAGATATCAGACAGGAGGTTATGGCAGAAGCTCACAGTTCTCAGTATTCTATTCACCCTGGAGGGACCAAGTTGTACCAAGATATCAAGCAGCATTTCTGGTGGAACGGGATGAAGAGGGAGATAGCTAGATTTGTTTCCCGTTGCTTGGTATGTCAGCAAGTGAAGGCAGAACAGAAGAGGCCAGCTGGGTTATTGCAACCGCTTCCTATCCCGGAATGGAAATGGGAGCATATTACAATGGACTTTGTGACCGGTTTACCGAGATTACCAAGTGGTAAGGACGCTATTTGGGTAATAGTGGATCGGCTTACGAAGGTAGCACACTTTCTTCCTTTCAGAGTAGGGCAATCTACAGAAAAGTTGGCAGAGTTATATATGCAACGGATAGTCAGGCAGCATGGAGTCCCTGTCAGTATTGTGTCGGATCGAGATACCCGCTTTACATCACATTTCTGGAAGAGCTTACATCATAGTCTGGGTACCAAGTTAAGATTTAGCACGGCTTACCATCCGCAGACGGATGGGCAATCAGAAAGAACGATTCAGACTTTAGAAGACATGTTGCGAGCTTGCACTCTAGATTTTGGAGGGTCTTGGGAGAGTCACCTGCACTTGGTCGAGTTCTCATACAACAACAGTTATCAAGCCAGTATTCAGATGGCGCCATTCGAAGCACTATATGGTAAGAAGTGCAGGTCACCGCTTGCATAGGATGATATCGGAGAGAGGAAGATGTTAGGCCCGAAAATGATTGTTCTGACGGTTGAAGTGGTTAAGGGAATTAGAGAGCGACTTCGAGTTGCGCAGGACCGACATCATCATTAGGCAACCAGTATTGTAGGCTGTTAGAGTTCTCTGTTGGGGACCACGTATTCTTGCGGATCTCACCTACTCGTGGGGTCATTAGATTTGGCATTCGCGGGAAATTGAGTCTGCGGTACGTGGGCCCATTTGCTATCCTTGATCGGATAGGCGATGTTGCTTATCGTTTATCCCTCCCACCTTCGTTACGAGAGGTGCATGACGTGTTTCATGTATCTCAATTACGTAGGTATGTATCGGACCCAAGCCATATCCTCGATCATTCTGAGCTGGTTGTTGGTACCAACCTGTCTTACGAGGAACAGCTTGTGTCCATTTTGGACCGAAGAGAGAAGATACTCAAGAACCGAATAATTAGTCTTGTCCGTGTTGCTTGGGGTCATCACTCCTTGGGAGAGTCAACGTGGGAATGTGAGGATGATATCCGATCACGGTATCCACACTTGTTTGACTCACAAGGTATATCTCTTTCTGTTACCTTGATTGTCCTGATTCTTCATGCTTATCACCTTATGGGTAGAGCTACTTGATATCGTAGAATGATGAATTTACATATATAGTACTTGCTTTTGATATGGTAAAAACAATTGCTTGATCACTAGAATTGCTTGGATTAGTTTAGCTCTGATATTTCTATCCTGCTTGGATTTGAAATTCCGAGGACGGAATTTTTCTAAGGTGGGTAGAGATATCACTCCCCGTTCCCGGAATGCGTATTTTTACATGTACAACTCATATATATATTTATTTAATATTTATCATGTACTATCATGTATTTAAATTCCTATATTTTCATGTTAATTAATTATCTGCTCTTTAATTTTCATGTTAATTAATTTCCTGTAATTTTATTCCTGTATTTTATTTTTGTATTTTATTTCTTGCTGTTATTCCCTGCTTTTAGTCTTGCTTTTGGTTCGTCCTAGATTGGGATTTTCTCGGGTTCATGGTGGTTCACATGAACCAAACCCCCACCTACCACCCCTTCCATATTTAAAGCCCACATCCCCTTCTCTTTCTTCATAACTCTCATTCTTCACCATTACTTCTTCTTCTTCCTCTCATCACTCTCCACCTACCAGGAGAAGGCAAGTACATCTTGCTTCTTCTTCACCCATTTTTATGGTTCACTTGTCTTCCCCTTGTGATTCTAAGAGAGTTTACTGCTTAGCATTTTTGATTTCTGTGGCTTGTTTCTTCCAGATCTATGTTGTGGTATTTTCGGTTGTTCATGGGTTTTGATCTCCCAACTTGGCATGTTTTCAGAAGGAGATAGTTCATGTTGTAGAGCTTCTCCTTCTACACCATTCTGGACCATGGGAACCTTGATTGGAGTTCGAGAGATTTAGTCACGCATACGTCTTTACGTGTTTGCGTAAATTTTTAGTCACGCACACGTCTTTACGTGTTTGCGTGAATTTTTAGTCACGCTCATGTTCTTACGTGCGTGCGTTAATTTTAGTCACGCTCATGTCTTTACGTACGTGCGTGACTTTTGAGTTATGCTTACGTCTTTACGTGCCAGCGTGACATTTGAGTTACGCTCACGTCTTTACGTGCCAGCGTGACATTTGAGTTACGCACACGTCTTTGCGTGCGTGCGTGAATTTCTTATCACGCTCACGCTGTACGTGCGTGGATTTCTTATCACGCTCACGTTGTGCGTGCGTGAATTTCTTATCACGCTCACGCTGTGCGTGCGTGAATTTCTTATCACGCTCACGCTGTACGTGCGTGAATTTCTTATCACGCTCACGCTGTGCGTGCGTGAATTTCTTGTCCCGCTCACGCTGTATGTGCGTGGCTTTCTTATCACGCTGTTTATACGCTCACTCCAACCTACTAGACTTGGCGTACCTTTTTACGCGTACGATTCTTGCGTGACTTGTTGGCCTTAGCATAAACTTGTTGGCATGACTTCTTGACCTGGGTGTTTTATTTGTCCTATAATTTATTCATTTAATGTTGGCATGATAATTCTCCTATTATATCCTTATGCCTTTTTGCATGAACTCGATATTCTTAGCATATTAATATTTTTGATACATATGGTTGTGTAGAACGTGCCCTGTGTCTTGATTGGTTTATGGATACCCAGTAAGACTGGAACTTGACCTTGAGAGTTATAGACTCGACCCATTTAATACTAATTGACTTTCATGCCTTGTCACCATTGATGACGATGGTTATCTTGACTAAAATTGATCATGCGTTCCTAGTTGGAACTAAGAGACTGGCTAGTCGTCTTATTGAATTGAATGAATGAGACACGTTCATGTTATGAACTATTGTAATCGACTGGCTGATCCCGAATATTGACATACAGGCACATGCAGGCTTCAAACTATTTATTTATTTATTTATTTATTTACAAAAAAAGCATGTATACTTTATGGTCAAGGCATGATTATTCCGTGGTTAGTTTGGATTGTTGTATTACGCTATGTAAGACCTGCAACCTAACCGCACTGGTATCGTTGTAGAGTTGTGCATATCGTACCCCGTACGAAAGTACTCATTTGAATGACCATGATCCATGGCATGGGATTTCACTCAACGTAGAGACTATTAAGCTAAATAAAATAATGATTGCATTGAGAGAATGGATCCCCGAGTTCTTATATGGCAGTCCTCTTGGACTAGTAGTGCCCGACAGGCCGGCTGGTTCCCACAGATACTGTAAACCTGCCACACGGGCAGGGAGCGGTATCTGCTTATATTATTATTGTATATTGTATATGACGGGCGTCCCGCTGGGACTCGTCTAATTCATGATTGGCGCAATTGATTGACTGGATAGACTAGCCTTGCTCGCACATAGTAAGAACTGAGGAATCTTTATTGCATAATTCCAGAATAACTTGGGACTCACAATAGCAAGCCGTAGGAGTTGATTGGCCGTTCAAGATGATTTGTTTGTGTACTGTACCTACTCTGTTGCCTAACTGAGATGATCAGAATGTCAGGACATGACGGGCCAACTTCTGTCCTTGTTTGGTTGGGAGGTTGGTTCGAAGTGTCGTGATGTTATGTGAATCCTAGTGGAAAACAGAGATCTATTATTATATCTCTTACTTACTGGATTAATCCTTCATATCGTCCTTCCTTGTGGTACTTGCTATTAGAGGTCTAACCTCTCTGGTTTTGCATGGCCAGATTTAGAGCCGGTTCCCGAGGACTCAGCTTACTTCCACCTCCAAGATGGTCAATACTAGGGGAATGATTGCAGAAGGACTCGAGTGGGTTCCTTACTTCACCGCTCGTTTTGCTATTTACTTTATACTTAGCCGTTTGGCACCGACATGTTAGTCGGATTGTCTTGTACTTACTTTTACATAATTGTAATTAAGTCAGACTGCAGCTGATAATAATGTGTATACCTTGCTTCATCATGGATATGTTTTGTAAAGCCAGATATCAAGAACATTTTGACTGAACGTTTGGGACGCCTTACTGCTTTATCTTACATGTTCTCTATTTTTTGCTTCTTGCTTGAATGATTGAGACAATAGATGTGAAGTGACCATAGAAAGACTTTTATGTAGTATGCACCCCCTCGTCTGGTTAGACAGCATTGATCGTATTATACGGTATTCTTCTACCCGTAATATGTAGCTGGCTGAGTCATTCCCCCGCTCTCCAGTATTCGGTTCTGGGGCGTGACAGCTATGTGCATTCGTAGCTTTTAGATTAGCCTACTTGTGCAAGTTGAAAACATGCGAGTTATTAAGTGAAGGCTAAGATAAGGCAAGTTCACGAAACTCCCCCACCTGTGCGAGGAGTCGCCTCGGACGAGCGAGCCTTCGAGCTGCCGTTGCAAGGCTAAGTTCCAACGCCGTCGGCGTTTCGATTTCTCCGATTGACTTTGCAGGATGGGGCACTACAACATACACCACTCAGAACAAGTCTCGTCCTCGAGACTTTCCTGAAGGCAAGCCATCCTACCATTTCTATGGCCAAGACTTAATCGTGCACACTCCACCTATGCGTTTCCTCAATTCCAAGCCACGCTCTCATGACTATCATTCCTTTCGTTAACGTGATTTCAAGATCTCGACACACTCCCATTTTTCAAGTCTTTTGAACTCATTGTATCACTTGGCTGGATCGTGCACGCATTCCAGGCGTCCCCAAAATACATACATTCAGCCAAGCCGCATGATAGAGAATTTGTCATTCTCACTCGAGTCGCCTCGTGCACATATCCAGGCGTCCCTGAAATATATGCATGTCAGCCGAGTCTCGTGAGCAGGGTTTCCTATGTTCGTGATTCATGCTATCCATTCACACCAATCCTCAAAATCAATTCTTCGATTGATAACTCTTACAACAGGGGCATTTCGCCTAACCGCTAGGCCAATCTTTGCGAGGCTAAGTCAATGTCAGGATTGGAATCATAGTTCCCCAACAATAATGCCAACACTGACCCCAATCCTAGGGTCAAACCATAGTCGGTAGTACGGGGTTTTCTACCCAAGCTCGTGTCACTCAGATTTCTAAACATCGAGCATAATCACCTAATTGCATCAATGTATTCGTTGCGCGAATTCGAATCCACACAAATCACCAACTCTAACCAATTCATGTATTCGATCACGAGATCGTCTAGCTCGACAATACGTTGTGCCCCAAACTCACGCGAGTCTGATTATCCCACGGTGGTTCATGAATCACCATGCAATGTACCCCCGGAATAATCATTCTCATCGGAGCGTAACTCTTGTTTGAGTTTAGACTAACTCATTTTCGATACGCGGATTGGACCTACTCAATCCTCAAGTTCAAATCTTCAAGCACACAAATCTATTCTCGAGTCACCTTCGCGTCAAACCACAAATCGAAGCACACAAATTGTCGCCCCAAGCTAGGTCAATCACCCCCGCTGTATGAATCACCATACCAGCGCTCACACGGAGTGATCGCTCTAATCGACGCGATGCATGTGCGAGGCTGGAGTTGCGCTCGCATAAGACAAGAATGTCGAAGTTGTGGTTATCGACGAAGCAAATCCAACCATTTTCATTTTCATCCAAGCCAAGATCTCAGTTCGATAGTCCGTTCATAATTCGTTCAACTAGGAAATCCTCGAGCCATGTCTATCATTTCCTCGATACATTTCAATATCTCGAGTATAGTATCCATCGGAATAATGACATTTGCACGATCGTCATTCGCCGAGTCAGAGTACCCCCGAGTTATCGTATATCGATCTTTGATACGCCTCAATACCATCGACGATATGCGTAACCTGACGATCTTCCTTTGCAACCAATTTCGAGTCGTGCGTTGATGCTGTCGTCCGAGTTGGATATTCCACCATTCCTCGATATTCAAGATCAAGTTCAGTCGCTCTTCCTCAAGATCGTTTCAAGATCGTTGTTCGAAACTCAAGTCACATTTCATTTGCATCAATCCGATATCGTACGCGCGATCCTCTAAGTTTTCTCGATCAAGACCATTCATTTTCATTCATCGTTCCGAATCATTTTTCTAACACGCGTTGCCTATTCGCAAGTTGTCCGAACGAGATGCTCGTTCGGGACATTCGCAGTCACGACCCACTAAGCGTGACGCGTTCTAAGGCTTTGTGCGATCGCATCGCCTCGCCGATATACTCGCCATTACTCGTAATCCTCAATCTTCGCTCGAATGATTTCCAAGAAAATCCATACACCACTCGAATTCGAGCCATACGGTCTAGTCCTCAATCACGTTCGCGTCATTCGCTAAGACCCCCTTCGGATTCGTTCGACGAATCCCTAGCGTAATCGCTTACGTCGCATCGACGTACTAATTTGTTCACACTATTTCCTCGAAATCCAAGTTAATCCTCCGTGTACGCCTAAGCGTTAACTCGATAGCATTCCTATCGATAGACACTCTAAGTGCAGCTTCGCTCCCGACCGAGCGGTACTTGAAATCGCTCGTAACTCGTTTGCACCAAAAGTCGAAGTGCGTGATACGCGATGCAACTTAGCCAAAAGGCCGTGCGCATGGCTATCTCGTGCGGACTATATTCGAGTTTGCACGCTTAATTGCTAGGGTCAACACATGACTAGTTAGACACGCACGCGACATGTTAACTTAGCATGTGTTCTCTATCGAGTCAAGTTTAACATCGTTCGGCACAAAGGCCTACAGATGCATTCGGCGATAGCCTACCGATGCGTTTTGGTTGAACGCTTGTACGAGCTTTCGAAAATATTTAGACTTATTGTATGGACATGCCAAGGGACAATCGAGAGAGAGCGCACATTTATTTTCCAACGACGAGCTTTCAAAACTGAAAATTCGATTTGAAGTCCAAGGACGTAAAGCCGTGCTCTAATACCATTATGTCATGCTCCGCTCCCGTAGGAGCGATCGTCCTCGCTAAGGCGTGATGCCGCACGATCCTAGATTGCGCTCGTGCAAGGCAGTTTCATAATGGCCGATTACAGCGGCGGTGACGGGGTCGTCGCACAGAAGTCCCGAGCAGATACATTGAATATACAGCAGAAATTTGAAACAAGAACACATGAACACAAGTCATTCAAAAGAAACACTTTTATTGATGTTGAATACAAGATTACATTTGTGGGTGCAAGGCCGAATTACAAGTCTCTCGTGCTCACTTTTCTCTCATTTAGAATTCACTCTGCTCTCTCTCATCTCTCGATATAATTGCTTGAGCCAGCAGAAGCTTTGGAAGGCGATGTCCATACATTATGTCCTGTATAAGTCTTCAATCAACACGGCCGCACGCTTCGAATCGCCAAGGAACTCCGTGCCTCGATGCATCCAAGCGAGCTCCGCGCCCCGAGCTTCTACATGTGCCTGCATATGAACACTGTGTGGGTGTCAGTACTCAACTGTACTGGTGGAGTGAGCTTCTCGCCCACCCATACATAACCGACACGTTCATTTACTTTGTGCAGCTTAAGTCCCTTTCGATTGTCTTTCTAGTCTTGCTTTAGGATCAGTTTTAAGACTTGACGTCTAACCAACTCGACGTGCAACGACATGGTCATGCTACAATACCAGCGTGTATTTCGATCGAGGCAGTGCCTCATCGTGCATGAACTTGACCAAACTTGAACTCGGGACGGCAGGGTCGTACCACATTCTATTCGCAACTTAGACATATTCAAAACAATGCTATGCCGAGGAGCAACTCGCGCGAACTCGGCCGTGCCAAGACCTTTGTTTGAACTCAAGCGCCTCTAGACCAATCCTCGTGCCAACGCTTCAAGTGCCAAGGACGGCAATGGGACGACTCGTAAAGGTCGTGCCGCTAGACTTGATTCGTGCCTTAAGATCTGGCTAGACTTGTACTTGCTTCAAGATGAGGCCGTGCCTCACAAGTTATCAAGACTCATCGTGCTACCGCCTTGCGGCCTTCCTGTTAGACCCATTTGCTAACTTAGACAAGACTTGTGGACCATAGTATCACTTTTATGAACATCCCGACGCCATCTATCGTGCCAAGCACGGTGCCTATCCTGCAGCCCAGTCTTAGGCCCAGACCTTGTGTTACCGACTAGACCTACATTCAAGCTCTAGACTCAATCCAAAGGCATACACGCGGTGTGCCGCTATTTGCCGACACATCTACATGAGTGGTTACTAGCAATTTCAAGCTATCTTGGACACGGCTCGGCGGGGGTATCGGTCCGCCCTTCTAAGGGTAGCTAGCCCCGGGAGCGCCGATACTCCCATGCGGTTATCCGGCATCCTGTTTGAGCCGCACTCGCTTCCCCCCGAGCGAATGATCCCGGTGCCCCGGTGGAGATCATTCGAGAAGACTACACCTTTTCGACAAGTTGTCCAATGACCATGCAAGACCCAATTCGATCTATCAAATCCTTCCTTAACATGACCATGCATTCCTTCTTTCTATCGAGACTTAACGAGACTCCCAAGCCGAGGGACCGATCTCGTGTGCGGGACACATCAAGACATAACGAGACTCCCAAGTACGAGGGACCGATCTCGGCAACAACCAGCCGCGTGGAGTTCCTTTGATCGTGGCAAGCTTTCCACTAAACTGACCGTAGCTCGTGTCTTAGACAGGCCTGGTTCTATAGGCGACGCTATCGCTCAAGTCATATACTTATATGACGAGCCTTGTTCTCAAGAGACTGCGCGACTTGACAACCGCAGATAGAGCGGGACAGTGCTAGAAATGGCTTTGATAGCCCAACGCAACTCTTGTCTAACTTATTCGAGCAATGACTCGACGAGCAAAGGCTACGCCGAGCTTCGCATCGAGGGAACGTGCTATGCACGGGGTCGACTTGAACAACCAACTTCGTGCCTAGACTTAGCCAACGAGCCGTGCAAGACGACTTAACTTACGTGACGTGCGAAGGCTATACCAAGCCTTGCGGGATAGGACCGTGCATGCTTTATTAGCATTCATGCGGGCGACGCCTAGGACTTAGGCTGATTCGAGTGTTGGGGCAAAACGACGGGACCGTGCATGCTTCACCAAGCATTCACACAGGCGACGCCTATTGACGTAGGCTATATTCTAGTGTCGGGACAACTTAGCAACTTAAGCCAACTTCCTTCTCCCAAGCCACGGGATCGAAGTATCGAGTGTCATTTGAAAGCACGCTGAGCCGACTTCTATGTAGACCATGGGACCATTTTCCATGTTCTAGGACATTCTGACCCGACGGGATTATTCCCTTAGCTATGTGCGTTCATAGCTTTTAGATTAGCCTACTTGTGCAAGTTGAAAACATGCGAGTTGTTAAGTGAAGGCTAAGAAGAGGCAAGTTCACCAAAACTCTCCCACCTGTGCGAGGAGTCGCCTCGGACAAGCGAGCCTTCGAGCTGCCGTTGCAAGGCTAAGTTCCAATGTCGTCGGCGTTTCGATTTCTCCGATTGACTTTGCGGGACGGGGCACTACACTTACCACATTGTTGTATATGTGATACACATAAGTATATTATTTGATAAAGTTTTATCACATTGTGGCTTATGTGAAGTTTTGTAATCTTGAAAGTGCTTATCAATTTTATTATTAATTTACATCTAATATAATTATTTCTGTCATGTAGATATCGAATCTTGCAAAGCTTGAATTCAAAGCTCTTGATGTGAGCAGAGGTAATTATTTATCATGGCAATGGATGCAAAGTTGTAATTGCAGTCCAACAAGCTTGATGATATTATTAAGAAGAAAAATAAAGTTCTTAAGCCAAGATCAAGGCTTTGATTTGATTTTTTACGACATTATATCCATGATAATTTAAAGACAGAATATCTATATGAGGACCATCCATTGAATTTATGAAAATCTCTAAATGATAGATTTGACCATCAAAGGATGGTAATCCTTCTGACTGCTCAAAGTGAATAGTTGAATCTAAGATACCATGACTGTAAAAATGTTAAATAATATAATTATGCTCTGTTTAATATTGTTTCTCGCCTTAGATTGTGCGGAAAAAAAGTAACATAGACTCAAATGATTGAGAAAATCTTCTCCATTTTTCATGCAAGTAATGTGCTTTACAGTAATAATATCGTGAAAGAGATTTCATAAAATACTTTGAACCGGTGACTGTCTCCTTATAGCAGAGGCAAATAGCAACTTCTCATGAAAAAACCACAACTCTAGACCAATTGGGTCAATGAAAATTTGTGAAACCCGTAATTTTTCAGCTAATTATTATAAATCATTATTAATTTAGGAAATTTGTATTTTATAAAAATTATTATTCCTGGAATTTTAGTGTTAATTTTATTATATAATTTGTTTGCTAAATTAATTATTATTTTTAGAAAAAACCATATTTTAGAAAATTATTAATCCTGAAATTTTATTTTGGCCTGACCTGTCCCAAAACTGTTCTGAACCCATTTCGAACTAATTTCAAAACCGAACCCAATTTCGGTTTTCGAAACCATCCTTAAGTATTATAGGATATATTCATATATTATATTTTAAAACAATAGAATTCTTTTTATTTCCTTTTAAAAATTCATTTAAAACTCTCTCTTTTTCTCTCTCTCTTAATGCTCTAACAGCAAAGGAATAAATTTTCCTTAACTCTTTTATTAACTCTCTTTCTCTCTATCAAATCTCATTAAACCATAGCTAAGGAAAAGGTGGTTCTTTTCCTTTCCAAATGGCCAAATGGCCGAGCACTTCCCCTTCCCGAACGTCGGGGCCCCCTCGACCCCCGAAACCGCCAGGCAACTCTTCATTTTCGGTAACCCCCATCTCCTTTTCCTATATAAACCCTCTTTCCCATCCCTCTATCACCATCTCCACCATTTCCCCAAAGCTCAAATCGTGCCCTAGCCTCAACTTTCGGCAACCCGACAAGAGCCCCGCCTCCAGCGGCTTGCCCGACGCCTTCCACCGCCGCCCGCAGCCGCCCCAGGTCGCGTCCCTGCCCGGCGCCACCCACCCGAGGCCGACGCCCCACCGGCGACCAGCCTCGGCTGCCGTTTCCCCGCGACCGTACGAGCCAGTCCGACCCGGGTGGCCCCATGTCCCCGCCACTGCCGTCTATGCCCGGTCCAGCACCTCCCCGTGCCCTGACTTGCTGTCCAGTGCTTCCCGTTCTGCGTTCTATTCGACTCCCTCACAGACTACGTTTCCGTCCCCAAGTTATCCCGCGGCTCACCGACCAACGGATTTGGGGTAATTTCTGATAATTCTAGTAGTTCGTCCCTCCCGTGTCGAGTCTGTGATGAGTTGGTCCCCGATTCCTCCTCGGGAATTCGGTCTTTGGTTTACGTCTTGGTTTTTGAAATTCTCGAAACCATATTGGTTCTGTGGTTTCATCGAATTCTCGGAATTTTCGAGAATTGATTCGGGAAAGTTTCTGTATTCAGAATTTTCGTTTTAATTCAGATTTTCGGAATTTGTTTCTGATGGTTTGATTTCGGAATTTCCGAGATTGTCTCGGAAAAGTTCCTGGGATTTTTGGATTAGTATTTAATTCAGATTTTTTCGAATGATAGTTTGTTGGTACATTATTACAGTGGTGTTCCGATCCTATTTCGGGTTTTCCGAATATTTTTCGGGAATGTTTATGTGGATTACAATTTATATATAAATAGTTTCTGGAATTATTGATGGGTTTTCCCTGGTTTGGGACAAGTTTACTGGTTGTGTTTCTGGCATTTTTCCAGTTTTGGGTTATCCCGAAAATAGAGGGAATGCTGCCGAAATTTTATAAAATTTATAAAAGAATATTTTTAAATCGGTTTTCGGAAATATTTTATAAAATGGATTTTGGGCGATGACCATATCAGTCAATGGGCCCTTAGCGAAATACAAACGAAACCGGTATTACCCGGACGTTGAGACATTAGCTATTTTGACTATTGGACCAAAGTCTGAGACTCGAAATTAATTTAATTTAATTTAATTTAATTACTAGTTTTATTTTGTGATTAATTTGTAGGATAAATTTTTAGAGACTAACAAATATTTTTCTTCTTATTTAAATTCATGTAAAATGGATTGTAAGGGCATAAGCCCAGTTTTTATTACTTTCTGTGGTTTTGTAATAAGTTAGTGTAGTTTTATTCTTTTCTGGTTTGCGGTTGACGTAAACACGTAAAAATAGCAAAATAATTAATTTATAGAAAATCAATATTATTTTCTCACATTAAATAAATTAGGAAAAATTACAAGTTATTATTTACACAAATTTCACGTTTTTCCTCATTTAAAGAAAAATATTATTTTTAAATATAATATAATGAAATACAAAGTTTTATCAAATAAATTGGAAAGTACGATTTTTCCCAATAAAAAGTTAAATTGACTTTTCTTCGTAAGTTAGAAACTCACCTCGATAAGCGTTCTAAAGTAGAGTTGTAAATAACCTAAAATTTGATTACGACAAATTCTAGAGATTGTAACTAACACACCTAGATATGGATTGAATATTGGTGCTAAGTCAGGAATTCTCAATTGTAGGGTTTCGAGGACTGTACTAGCATCATCCCGGAACCAACATCAAATCCAGTCATAAAACAAAGGCAAGTACATTTTGTGTTAGTCTACAATTATTTAGTAATTGTTTTATTGCAAGTTTAAACCACGATGCAACACGAAACTCTCTCTGAGAGCATTGACTGATTGATTGTTGGGTACTGGGGCAGTAGTGTAATAAGTATGACCACATCCAAAGTAATATACTGACTGTGTTAGCTTACCCCTCATACACACGGGGATAAGCCATATCGTATCAATAGGATACAACTGTACAACCCAATCCGGTCATATTCATTGCCTATTCATATCACAATGCTTTAACTGTTGGAGAACTATTTATTTTAAATGATTTAAAAGTGCATAACTCTATTATTATTTTAATTATTGGATTATCATGAATTGTACTTTGCTCCCTTCTGACTGGAGACCAACATTTTTAGGTGATTTTGTCATCGAGGATCTGATGTCTAACTCTTGTCCCGCAGAACTTGGAACCCCAGATTTTTAAGAGCTGGATTAGTATTTATTTTTCTTTTGGAAACAAGTGTAATAATTGAATGATGTATTAATGTTTGTTATATTTCAGGCTTTTCAAATTGAATAAAATGTTTTTATATTTCGTTAGAATTTTATCTGCATGTGTTTCACTGCTTGATACAGCTTACTGCCGTCGTCTCAACAATGGTGCAAGCTGGGCATGATCCGATTCGACCCAAGAAATTGGGATCGGGTCGTGACATATTTTTAGTGGTGGTCCATGCAGGTCAGATCTGTAAATTGGTCTAGTCAACTTAGTCTAGACCATCGCGCAGTTCTGTAACTTGACCTAGGGATAGTTGAGACTTTAGGAAAACAGACTTTAGAAACAACTAGAACACTTAGATGATATACAACATGTTACATTATAGGGCCGAAAATTATTTACTTAAATATCTATTTTTGCCTGCTTATAGATTCGTAGGATATCTTGTTTGTGTTTGTACCTAAACCTTATCTAGATTAGGCTGATTGTACCTTTGAGTGTCCCATGACTTTCGAGATTATTTTCCTACCATAATTTTCAGGTTCTAGTATACCTTAGGATTCATATTCTTTTTGGAATAAGATTGAATTCTTTGATCTTCTTCTTCTTTATCAAACCTAAATTTCGAATTCTTTATTACTTCTCTACCTTTAATTGAAATCTTGATTCGTTCGCTATGTAAAATTTTGAATTCTCTTAGCAACCCTGATAAATTCTTATCTACCCAATGTATATCTACAACCATTATATCCAATCTTATTTCCAATTGATTGACTTTCTCGAAATCAATTCTGAACTAAAATTCTGGAACCATAAAGCCTAAAGGTCAATTATTACCAGAAGAATTAGTTCAGTTCATGATTCTCCTAAAGGAGTTATTTTCAATTTCAATATTGTTATCTCCTATGTTTTTCCAAAGATCGAGAATATTCTTATCTGTTGACTTCCTCCATTCATCTTGAAACCCTACTCTCTCTATGCAATTTATTTTTTTTGATCAAATCAAAGGCCTAAAAAGCTTCTATGATTGAATACCATGAAGGAGGAACGGTCAAAAAATTGATCACATTTTGAATCCATTCTATTATTGAATTTCCTTTAGTCGTGGAGATTTTTAGTTGTGCCAAAGCTATTTAATTTCTTGGCGTTACTAGACAATTTCAATTTGATTTCCTTGAATCAATGAAACTTATCTTCTCTCAAATTTCCAACTTTCCTTAGTTATGGAATTATTCTTCTCAAAATAATTTTCTGTATTCCCTGAGTGATTTGTCAGGAATATTTTTATTGGTTTTTCTTACTTAATCCGAAGCGGTGATGCTTCTATCTTATCTAGTGTTTGACTCAATTATTCAAATCAAGGTTGATCGTTTCATCTTTGGAAAAGAAAATCGGAGAACAGATACTCCTCTTGATTTTAGCCCCAGTCTCTTGAATCTCAAACACATATTTTGATAAATTTCTTGATCTCAGAAGAACAGTCATCTACATTTTCTATCCTGTTTAGAACTTTAAACTCGTTTGAATTTTTGAAATTTCTCTGAAATTCACATGGACAAAGTTGAGAAAATATTTAGCAACCTAACATGACTCCGCACATTTACGTGATAGTCATTAATCTGAATTATGGAAAACTGCAAGTTTACTGCAGCTAGTTGTGCACTGGCGAGGCATAAACTCTAAGTTGAAATAATGACAGGTAATCGTTAGGTTTCCAAATATTATTGAGACTTTGTTCTACGTTTGCTTAGCCATGAAATGGATAAAGTTGGAAGATTACTCGGTAAACTAAATTATTCAAGTTATGGAGTCAAAAATTCATTGCAGACAGGTGCACACTGGCGAGGCATGAATTTAAAACAAAGTGACTTCAAACATAATTGGTTTTCGAATATTAATAAGGCTATATTCATATCATGGTTATCTTTAATCATTTTAAGGATTTGTATCCTAGCACTTACTCCCACCTCCAAAAATGATCTATCGAATTATATTCTTGTTATGGCTATTTTAATCACCCTCACCATCTTAAAATCGTACAACTTGTTGATTCTTTCTGAGTCACAAACTCCTATACCTCATACCAGTTTGAATTAAAAATTGTCCCTCATTTTGGAAAATTATATTATCTTTTGTTTCTCAAATAAATTGATGTCGTATTTTATGACCTTTCTATTTTATTTGATCTCATTTTAAAACTTTAAACTTGTTATGATTATTTAAATTATACCTCGATGATTACTCATGATTTTTAATCACAACAAAATATTCTAAACTCTATCTAGAAGATTCTAAACATATTTACATTTTATCTTTATATTTAGCAATCATGCCTCGAATCTGATTTTGCCTTATGAAGTAAACCTAGAACATTTTATAGCTTGGATTTTTAGAGTGCATGATATATATGAGTTAAAAATGTACAATGGTGATTAGTATCGAGGAAAGTTTGTGAATAATTTGACATTGAAGATTAAAGGTTGTCTCTAGGAAGGTGCATGGTGAATTAACTATAAAGGATAATCGAAACAAGAAATATTGGACTTAAAATGTAAATAATTGAGGATGACGAATTGTATGAATAGAAGGGTGTCAATATTATTAAAAAAAAGAGAAATGGAAAGATTGATTGGAAAGATGTAATAAGATTTATTTTTGAGAAAGTTTAGTCAAATAAAGGATTTGAGCTTAATCATGATTTCATAGAGAGTTCGAGATCAAATAGGAAAATGAAGATATATACATGATAGTCTAAAATCACAGTAATGATCATCTATGAGAAAGAAATGATAAAATTTTATGGATCGTGACAAATCAGAATATTGAAACGTGGTGTAGGATTTTAGATATGATATTGGGCACCAAGGCTTGACATTGAAGTATTAAAGACTAGGAGTATCAAATCATAGAATTAAATTGAATATATTAGCAAGCTGGGAGAAATACATATTGCATAAATATGAGATGTGTTCAAGATTGAAAATATAGAAGACAAAATTTTAAGGTGATTGGCAATTTAGGAATGGAATCGGAAATTTAGTAATCATGGAGAATAACATTATTTCTAAAGGAGGAAAGAATGTAAATTAAATAGTGGATAAATTGATGAATATATAGCATTAGATGAGTTTTGGGATTGTTAACCTACTTGGGCATAAGACTGTTAAGGAAGATGTCCAAACTGATTTCAGGCTTGATTGCATAATTAAAACCCTGACACTGTCCTTTAATTTCGAGGACGAAATTTCTTAAGGAGGGAAGGTTGTGAAAGCCGTAATTTTTCAGCTAATTATTATAAATCATTATTAATTTAGGAAATTTGTATTTTATAAAAATTATTATTCCTGAAATTTTAGTGTTAATTTTATTATATAATTTGTTTGCTAAATTAATTATTATTTTTAGGAAAAACCATATTTTAGAAAATTATTAATCCTGAAATTTTATTTTGGCCTGACCTGTCCCAAAACTGTTCTGAACCCATTTCGAACTAATTTCGAAACCGAACCCAATTCCGGTTTTCGAAACCATCCTTAAGTATTATAGGATATATTCATATATTATATTTTAAAACAATAGAATTCTTTTTATTTCCTTTTAAACATTCATTTAAAACTCTTTTCTCTCTCTCTCTCTCTTAATGCTCTAACAGCAAAGGAATAAATTTTCCTTAACTCTTTTATTAACTCTCTTTCTCTCTATCAAATCTCATTAAACCGTAGCTAAGGAAAAGGTGGTTCTTTTCCTTCCCAAATGGCCAAATGGCCGAGCACTTTCCCTTCCCGAACGTCGTGGCCCCTTCGGCTCCCGAAATCGCCGGGCAGCTCTTCATTTTTGGTAACATCCATCTCCTTTTCCTATATAAACCCTCTTCCCCATCCCTCTATCACCATCTCCACCATTTCCCCAAAGCTCAAATCGTGCCCTAGCCTCAACTTCCGGCAACCCGACAAGAGCCCCGCCTCCAGCGGCTTGCCCGATGCCGTCCACCGCCGCCCGCAGACGCCCCAGGCCGTGCCCCTGCCCGGCGCCAGCCTCCTGAGGCCGATGCCCCACCGGCGACCAGCCTCGGCCGCCGTTTCCCCGCGACCGTGCGAGCCAGTCCGACCCGGGTGGCCCCCTGTCCCTGCCACTGCCGTCTGTACCCGGTCCAGCACCTCCCCGTGCCCTGGCTTGCTGTCCAGTGCTTTCCGTTCTGCGTTCTATTCGACTCCCTCACGGACTACGTTTTCGTCCCCAAGTTATCCCGCGGCTCACCGACCAACGGATTTGGGGTAATTTTTGATAATTTTAGTAGTTCGTCCCTCCCGTGTCGAGTCTGTGATGAGTTGGTCCCCGATTCCTCCCCGGGAATTCGGTCTTTGGTTTACGTCTTGGTTTTCGGAATTCCCGAAACCATATTGGTTCTGTGGTTTCATCGAATTCTCGGAATTTTCGAGAATTGATTCGGGAAAGTTTCTGTATTCGGAATTTCCGTTTTAATTCAGATTTGCAGAATTTGTTTCTGATGGTTTGATTTCGGAATTTTCGAGATTGTCTCGGAAAAGTTCCTGGGATTTTTGGATTAGTATTTAATTCAGATTTTTTCGAATGATAGTTTGTTGGTACATTATTACAGTGGTGTTCCGATCCTATTTCGGGTTTTCCAAATATTTTTCGGGAATGTTTATGTGGATTACAATTTATATATAAATAGTTTCTAGAATTATTGATGGGTTTTCCCTGATTTGGGACAAGTTTACTGGTTGTGTTTCTGGCATTTTTCCAGTTTTGGGTTATCCCGAAAATAGAGGGAATGCTGCCGAAATTTTATAAAATTTATAAAAGAATATTTTTAAATCGGTTTTCGGAAATATTTTATAAAATGGATTTTGGGCGACGACTATATCGGTCAATGGGCCCTTAGAGAATTGCAAACGAAACCGGTATTACCCGGACGTTGAGGCATTAGCTTTTTTGACTATTGGACCAAAGTTTGAGACTCAAAATTAATTTAATTTAATTTAATTACTAGTTTTATTTTGTGATTATTTTGTAGGATAAATTTTTAGAGACTAACAAATATTTTTCTTCTTATTTAAATTCATGTAAAGTGGATTGTAAGGGCATAAGCCCAGTTTTTATTACTTTCTGTGGTTTTGTAATAAGTTAGTGTAGTTTTATTCTTTTCTGGTTTGCGGTTGACGTAAACACGTAAAAAAAGTAAAATAATTAATTTATAGAAAATCAATATTATTTTCTCACATTAAATAAATTAGGAAAAATTACAAGTTATTATTTACACAAATTTCACGTTTTTCCTCATTTAAAGAAAAATATTATTTTTAAATATAATATAATGAAATACAAAGTTTTATCAAATAAATTGGAAAATACGATTTTTCCCAATAAAAAGTTAAATTGACTTTTCTTCGTAAGTTAGAAACTCACCTCGATCAGCATTCTAAAGTAGAGTTGTAAATAACCTAAAATTTGATTAGGACAAATTCTAGAGATTGTAACTAGCACACCTAAATATGGATTGAATATTGGTGCTAAGTCAGGAATTCTCAATTGTAGGGTTTCAAGGACTGTACTAGCATCATCCCAGAACCAACATCAAATCCAGTCATAAAACAAAGGCAAGTACATTTTGTGTTAGTCTACAATTATTTAGTAATTATTTTATTGCAAGTTTAAACCACGATGCAACACGGAACTCTCTTTGAAAGCATTGACTGATTGACTGTTGGGTACTGGGGGAGTAGTGTAATGAGTATGACCACATCCAAAGTAATATACTGACTGTGTTAGCTTACCCCTCATACACACGGGGATAAGCCATATCGTATCAATAGGATACAACTGTACAACCCAATCCGGTCATATTCATTGCCTATTCACATCACAATGTTTTAACTGCTGGAGAACTATTTATTTCAAATTGTTTAAAAGTGCATAACTCTATTATTATTTCAATTGTTGGATTATCATGAATTGTACTTTGCTCCCTCCTGACTGGAGACCAACATTTTTAGGTGATCGTATCATCGAGGATCTGATGTCTAACTCTGGTCCCGCAGAACTTGGAACCCCATATTTTTAAGAGCTGGATTAGTATTTATTTTTCTTTTGGAAACAAGTGTAATAATTGAATGCTGTATTAATGTTTGTTGTATTTCAGGCTTTTCAAATTGAATAAAATGTTTTTATATTTCGTTAGAATTTTATCTGCATGTGTTTCACTGCTTGATACAGCTTACTGTCGCCGTCTCAACAACGGTACAGGCTGGGCAAGATCCGATTTGACCCAAGAAATTGGGACCGGGTCGTGACAAAATTCTTGGAACAAATGCCAATAATTTTGGAATTAGCAGAGGTTGTGATGGAGGACATGGAAGAGGGAATGGAAAAAAATTATTATGAGAGATATGGTCATGATTATCAGCCTTACAAAGGTGAAAATAATGGTTCACAAAAGAATAAATGGAACAAGTGGACAACACCATCTAACAAAGGGAATCAAGTTACAAATGAACAGTTTGAGAAGATGCTAATATAATTTTTATTTTTATTTTTATTTTTATTTTTATTGAATGAGCACTCGGTCAATATATGTTTATTTCAAGTATTTATGAACTATTTATATTTGAAGTCATGCTTTTGGTTTCCATCATGGAATGTCTAGGCCATGAGAGTTTTGTTTTATTAAAAAATATATATTATAAATTTGGAGTTATATTTCTAAAATATGATATTATCATTTGAAATGCTTAATTTTTCTTATTATACTTATGCTAGCTAGAATATATAAGTTTATTTTGCTTTATGGAGTAGTAATGCATGCTTGTCGTAAATATGACAAAGATAGACATTGATTTAGCAATGTCGAACTACTCAAAAAGAGATTGAAAGATTGAAAGATTGAAAGAATCTAATAAAAATGACTTAGATATGTGTTTGGTAGATAATGCTACAACACATATATCCAAGAAAAATGACTTAGATATGTGTTTGGTAGATAGTACTACAACACACATGAATTTGAAGAATCAAAATTTTTGCCAAAGTTAGTATTTGACATGCATAAAGTGCCAACAATAGCTGGGCCAGCCATGTAATTGAGGGCTTTGGAAGATCACACATTATGTTACCTAATGGTACTCAAATCTATTTGCAGAATGTGTTATATTCAAGTAGTTCCGTAAAGGAATTTGTTAAGTTTCAAGGATATACACAAAATGGGTACCATATTGAAACTCGAAATGATAACAACAAAGAGTCATTATGTAGCACATCTAATGTTGGGAGCAAAAGGCTCACATTAGAAAAATTATCTTATTTTTCGGTGGGTTTGTATTTTACCACCATTTGCATAATCGAATCTAATATGAATCTGGAAAATATAAAGCCAATGATTATGTCTTATATAACATTTGGCATGACCCTTTAGGATCATTGATAATCTTTGATAATCTTTGAGGATATTTATTGGAAAATTACGATATTAGCTTATCGAAGAATCAACTATATGTTCTTGTTTACAAGGAAAGATTATAACTAGACCATCTTTTCTAAAAGTTAAGAATGAGTCTCCTACTTTCTTCTAAAGAACATAAGGAGACATTTGTGGTCATATTCACCCTGCTAGTGGTTTTTTTTAAGATATTTTATGGTACTCATAGATGTATCTATTAAATGGTTATATGTTTGTCTATTGTCTACTAGAAATCTTGCATTTTTTCGTCTTTTAGCACAAATTATTAAACTTAGATCTCAGTTTCCTAATCACACGACTATATTAATTAGTCTTGATAATACCGCATAATTCATCTCACAAGCTTTTAATAATTTTTGTACATCATTAGTGACTGAGATAGAGCATCATGTTCCCCAGTGTACACACAAAATGAGTTAGCTGAGTCATTTATTAAACATTTTCAACTTATAGCTAGACCTCTACTAGTGCAATCTAATTTAAAATTTGTGGCTTGAGACATGATATTTTACATGTTGCATCTTTAGTTAAATTTAGACCCATTGCCTACCATATTATTTTATATATACAACTTGTTAGTGGTAAACAACCAAACATTTCATGTTTGAGAAAGTTTGGATATACAATATATGTCCCAGTTCCATCTTCTAAAAGAACTAAGTGGGTCCCCAATGATGTTTAAAAAATATACATTAGTTTGAGTTTTATTTCATAATAAGGTATTTAAAATCAATGACTGGTGATGTATTTACTACAAGATTTGATGATTGCCAATTTGATGATAGAGTCTTCCCGTCGTTAGGGGGAGGTATAAGCAACAAATTGTTCATATAGAACAAACTATTGCTAATTAATGGCATGAATTGACATGGTATACGCCTACTCTATCGATCTCATTAAGTTCCAAGAACTCCACAATGTTATTATGAGATAAGAAGAACGATACATTTGCAAGAAATTATAAATCAATTACCTGATGCATTTAATGATGGCGTAAAGGTAACTTTATCATATGTGCCAGCCATAATCATTGTTCTAATTGGACAAAATTCAAACAAGGCAGCAAATGAATCTACTACTACACTCAAAAGCGTGGTAGGCCTATAGGTTCCAAGGATAGTGCTCCTAGAAAGAGGAGAGCTAATGAAACATCTTGTCCTGATAAAAGCCCAATAGTGGCTGGAGCTCCGAAAACAAATAATGAATATGTGCATATTTTCAAATTCACTGAAATGCCTCTAGATGCCTCTAGAGAGGCACAGGTACCTAAAAATGAAGAGATCTCGATATTCCATGCATGTTCAGGTGAATTATGGAATAGAAAAGCACTTGTCATCGATGACATATTTAGCTATGCAGTAGCTACTGAAATATCAAAGGATAATGATGATTGTGAAAATGAACCACGTAGATGAATGTCGACAATTAAAATATTGGCCAATCTGGAAAGATGCTATTCAAGCAGAATTAAATCTTTAGAAAAATGTGGTGTGTTTGGACCTATAGTGGAAACACCAAATGGACATAAACCATGTTAGTTTTAAATGGGTGTTTCGTGAGAAAACGAAGTGAGAGGAACAAAGTTGAAAGATATAAATCCCGACTTGTAGCACAAGGTTTCTTCCAAAGACCTGGAATTGACTATGTTGAGACATACTCTCCAGTTATGGATGTCATTACCTTTAGATATCTAATTAGTCTCACAGTTTCTAAAAATCTTGATATAAGATTTATAGATATTGTAACTGCATATTTGTATGAAGACTTAGATATTGACATCTATATGAAAATTTCAGAAGGATTTATAATGCCAGAGACTAAGTCAAAAGGAATGTGTTTAATTAATCTTAGACGAGCATTATATGGGTTGAAAAAATCCACATGAATATGTTATAATCGTCTTATCATATATTTGACTAAAGAATGATACAAAATAGTTAAATTTACCCATGTATCTTCATTAAGAAATTTGGAAATGAATTCTCAATAGTAGTAGTATATATGGATGATATAAAATCTGATCCGGTCTCCTATCGAATTGGAGAAAACTGCAAACTATTTGAAGAATGAGTTTGAAATGAAGACTTGGAAAAAGACAAAGCTTGGTCTCGGTTTGCAAATAGAATGAAGTTCCAGTGGGATATTGGTGTATCGTTTCCGATATATTGAAAGAATTTTAAACTGATTTACAATGGATAAAGTACATCCACTAAGTAGACCGATGGTTGTACGCAGGTTGGATTTGGATAAATGTCCATTACAACGAAAGAGAGAAGATAAAAAAAATTCTTGGTCCAGAATATCGTATTTAAGTGTTATTGGAGCACTACTATATCTAGCCAATGCACAAGACCAGATATTGCATTTTTTATTAATTTATTATCTAGATATAGTTCTGCACCTCCACTTACATATTGAATATAGTTAAAACACATATTAAGATATTTTTGCGGAACAACTGGCATGAGATTATTTTATTTATATGATTCCACTAACAATTCTTGTCTAGTTGGTTGTGCAGACAAACATATTTCTGACCTTCATAAGGGTTGCTCCAAACGGATTATGTGTTTATTAATAACCATGCAGCTATATCTTGACTATTAACAAAGCAAGTTTAAGTAGCAACTTCCTCTAACCATGCAAAATTAATTATATTACAAGAAGCAACAAGAGAAAGTATGTGCTTGCGATCAATCATTCATCATATAAGAGTAAATTGTTAACTACTCACAGTTACAGAGGAGCCTACAATAATATTCAAAGACAATACGGCTTGCATTACATAATTTCGAGAGGGATTCATCAAAGGAGATCGAATAAGCAACTTCTACCAAAATTATTTTATGTACATAAGCTCCAAAGGACGAAAGTGGTCAAACGAAGTCAAGCAAATCCATTATATCGAGGGGGAGTATGACTCATGAAGAATATTTTTGAGTTTTGCGCATTGTACTCTTTTTCCTTGATTAAAATTTTTCCCACTGGGTTTTCTTAGTAAGGTTTTAACGAGGCAACAAATGCGCATACACCACAAACTAATTAATGGTGAATATCCAAAGGGGAGTATTGTAAATATGGATAATTCATATTATTATTTGGTGTACATAACCTACGTCTTTTGGTTATCCATAACCTATGACATTTGGTTATCTATAACTTATGTCTTTTAGCATTTCTCTTTTAATTATCATGATGATGTTAAACCTCCATTGTAAGCCTATACAAAGGGCACTTCTGAAGATGATTGACACAAGTGAATGAAGAAACAATTTCCTCTATTTCTCTTCATATCTTTCTTTTAAAATAAATTGAAAGTATTATGCTTTTTGCTCTTGGGAAATTTATTTCCATGGGAGCAAAGCCCCGTAGGGGCTTAGCGACTCGGACTCGGACTCGGACACGGACTCGGGCTCATTGGCACATGAGGCGTAATGTGGCATTTTGTTGACACACTTTGCACTTAGCACATCAGCATCGTCGCTAGGCGCATAGTGCGCTTAAGTTGCGCTCGTTGCGCGAGCCACTTGCGCAGCCGGTTGAGCTGCCAGGATGTGCAGCTCTGGTTGTACGGCTCTGGTTGCAAGCTAGGTTGTGCGGCCAGGTACGCAGCCCAGGTTGTACGGCCAGGTGCGTGTCCAGTTGTGCTCACAGATGTACGCCCAGGTGTGCGTCCAGTTACGTGCCAAGTTGTGCGGATGACACAGGGCGCACAGGACGCACAGGGCGCACAAGTGGCGCAAGTGGCTCAGGGCACATTTTGTGCACGGTGTGCAAGGAGCGTGGGGTGCGCGAGTGGCGCAACTTGCTACAGATCATTTCTGTGCATGATCTGTGCGGTTACTGCACGTTCAGAGTAGTTTTTACCATGTCCCAAATATTGTGGAAATCGGGCAGTTGCCACTCAGGCCTATATAAGGTCTCTTCTCTCCACAGGACAAAAACAGAAGATTACACAGAAAGTTAAAAGAGTTTACAAGTGTTTCTTAACATAAGTAAACAGAAGCTGTGAGAGAGAAGAGAAGCTTTGCCCTAGCATTGCTTTTGCACGGGAGTCCGGGTACGATTCGAGGAGTCAGAAGAGTAGGAGTGTTCCAAAGTTCTTCGATGAACTTGCTGGTTCTAGGAAGCTGTTCGTATGGGGCGAATAAAGCTTTAAGCAACGGTGATCATTTACCCCAGCAGGATTTCTTCCATATATCGCTTGTCATCTTTGCTACTGTTAGCAATTCGGATTAGTACCTTCTTTTTAGAAGTACATCATTCGATTGCTGTAATGAAATCTTTTTTAATATCTTCGTTTACCAGAATCCTCCAAGGATCTCTGTTTCGCACCTTCCCTGAAGTGTTGCGTTGAAACGTTGTCTTTACAATTGTTTCATTTTCTCAGTTTTCCATCAAAAATTATGCCCCGGCTATAACAATCTCAAAGCTTTATTGCTATGATGGAAAACTCTAATGCTTCACTCCTCAATACTGACTTTTGTAAGTTAGAAAAGTTTAATGGAGAGCATTATCAAGTCTGGAAGAGGAAATTTTATCTCACTCTTCAACTCAGAGACGTTGATCACGTGCTTCTTGAAGAGGAACCTACTATTCCATATACTGGGTCTGCTGCCGCAATCACTGCGGCTACTAAACTTCAGACCAAGTAGAGAAGGGAGAATAGCATTTGCAGACTGCTTATCCTGAATGTTATGAAGGATTCCCTAGCAGAATCCTACAGTAAGAAGACTATTGCCAGAGACATATGAGAGTCTCGGGAGAAACTGTACGAAGAAGACAAAAATAGGAGTAAGATATTTGTGGTTAAAAAATATCACAAATGGCTCTTTGAGGACAAAAAGTCCATGCTGCCGTAGGTGAAGGAATTCCAGAAGCTGTGACAGAAGCTGGAAGACGAGGCGATGACCCTCCCCGACAAGTTTGTTATTGGAGGGATTGCCTCGAAGCTCCCCGCTGGGTAGAGCAAGTTCTATGCAAACATGCATAGGAAGAAGCTTGAGATCAGCCTTGAAGATCTCTTACAGGAAATTTATGTTGAGGACTAGATGCAGGCTCAACTGAAAGTGCACGCACAGTCCAAGCAATTGGCTAACGCCAATATGGTTCATACGAAAGAACCAAGGGGAAAGCAGGCGGCTTCCCACAGCAAGAATAAGGACCCTGACAATCTGAAAGTCAAGGGTACTTCCCTTAAGCAAAAGAAGCCAAAGTCCCATTTGGCTTGCTTCAAGTGTGGCAAGAAGGGCCACTTCAAGAGTGAATGCAAAGCAAAGACCAAGCAATCAGAGCAAGGAGAGCCTAGCAAGGTATCTATGATCACTGACGTTGTTGCTATGATTGTGCAGGTTGATGCGGTAGGGACTGACTCTGACTGGTGGGTAGACACTGGAGCCACCTGCCATGTCTGCTCCAGCAAGGAGTGGTTCACCATCTACACACATACTTCTTAAGTGGTTATGGTGGCGAACCAGGCACAAGCTGAAGTGCTCGGGATTGGGACGGTGGTATTGAAGCTGACTTCTGGCAAGTCTCTGATGCTTCAAGGCGTGAAGCACGTACCTGCTATCGCCAAGAACCTGATCTCAGGAGGCCTACTCTGCAACGTAGGCCTCAGGATGGACACTAATGCTGGCCAGATGGTGATGTCTATTAAGGGAACATATTTCGGGAAAGCTTTTTATTTCGAAGAAATGTTTAAAATTCAGCTTGTAAATCAGTCCAATATAATTAATGCAATTACTCCTTCTGCTTATACTCTTGAGTTGTTGCATAATAGACTAGGGCATGTTCATTGTAAACGAATAAACAGAATGTCTAGTCTAGGACTTATCTCCATGTGTGGGGGTAAGGTAGAGAAATGTGAAGTTTGTGCTCAAACGAAGATCACAAGGAAACCCTTTCCTCGGGTTTATCGAAGTACAGATCTTCAGGAGTTGGTACACTCCGATATTTATGACTTCAAACAGTTCTCTACAAAGACCGGGATGAAGTATTTCATAACCTTCATCGATGACTTCTCTAAGTATGCGTTCGTCTACTTGCTGAAGGCTAAAGACGAAGAATTCAAGAAGTTCAAGGAGTTCAGAGCCGAAGCTGAGCGGCAGACTAGACAACAACTCAAAAGAATAAGAAGTGATAGAGGTGGGGAGTACAGGTCTCATGAATTCGTATCGTTCTACAAAGAACATAGAATTGTCAATGAGACTACGACTCCGTACTCTCCTCAATCAAATGGAGTAGCAGAGAGGAAGAACAAAACGTTAACATAAATGATTAACTCAATGTTGTTGACTGCGGGTCTTCTAAAGTGTTACTGGGGAGAAGCTGCATTAACGACCACTTTTATTCTAAATAGAGTGCCTCATGCAACTTCAGATATTACTCCTCATGAACTCTGGTTCAAGATCAGACCTAACTTGAATGTCATTCAAGTATGGAGGTGCCTGGCATATATCAAGCTTCCAGATCTGAAGATTCAGAAGCTTGGGACAATAACTATAAAGACGTTCTTCTTGGGGTATGCCGAGAAGAGTGATGCTCGGAGATTTCTTGATATTGAGTCAAATCGTATCATTGAATCTCGCGACGCAAAATATTTTAAAGACAAATTTGTAAGGCACAAGAATATTGTTCTTGTGGATATACCGGAGAATAATGAGGGTACGCAAAAAACTGAAGTTTTCAATGAAGAATTAGTCCAAAAAGATGTTGTTGTTGTAACAACGGTTGAACCAGAACTCGCTGAGCCGTCAGCGAAGTGTGTGAGGAGGCCGAAGGACTTAGAAAATGACTTTGTCACCTATCATATGGAAGCAAATCCGCTCACCTATGATGAGGCGATGAAGACCAGAGACGCAGTTTTCTGGAATGAGACGATTAACAATGAAATTGATTCGATCACCTCAAATAACAATTGGGTGTTAGTTGATCTTCCTGAAGGAGCGAAACCCATCGGATGCAAATGGAACTTTAAGAAGAAGATGAAAGCAGACGGAACTATTGACAAGTTCAAGGTTAGGTTGGTAGCCAAGGGGTTTTCTCAGAAGCAGGGGATTGACTACTTTGACACGTATGCTCCAGAAGCCCGGATGACCACCATCAGATTGTTGATTGCTCTCGTAGCAATACATATGATGGTGATACATCAGATGGATATGAAAACAGCTTTCCTAAATGGCGAGCTGATCGAAGAAATTTACATGCAACAGCCAGAGGGATTTGTCGTCAAAGGTCTTGAAGACAAAGTCTACAAGTAGGTAAAATCCTTGTACGGTCTTAAACAGGCTCCCAAGATGTGTCATGAGAAATTTAACAAGGTTATAAGGTCAAATGGCTACATGGTCAACGAGACGGACAAGTGTATTTACCCGAAGTTCGCTGATGGAAGAGGTGTGATCGTTTGTCTGTACGTGGACGACATGCTGATCCTAGGTACGGATATGGGTTGTGTCACAGAGACAAAGAAGTTTATCTCGAGCAAATTCAGTATGAAGGACTTGGGAGAAAGTGATGTGATCTTAGGGATCAAGATTATCTGGACAGACACTGGACTAGCGCTGTCACAGTCTCATTATGTTGAGAAGATGATCACTCATTACGGGTATCAAGATCTTTCAGGGATCGATACGTCGTATAGGTGTGATCTGAAGCTGAAGCCTAATTCAAGGAAAAGCGTCAAGCAGCTGGAGTATGCAAACGTAATCGGGAGTTTGATGTATGCTACTACTGCCACATGGCCTGACATAGCTTTTGCCATGGAAATGCTGAGTCGTTTCACTAGCAACCCAGGCATTGAACACTGGAAAGCTGTGAAACAGGTTATGAGATATCTCAAGAAGATTCAGACATATGCACTACACTACAGCAGAGATCCGCCGATAGTGGAAGGCTTCAGTGATGCGAACTGGTGCTCAGAAGTGGAGAGCGAGAGGTCCACAGATGGATACATTTTCATAATAGGTGGAGCTGCTATATCGTAGAAATCGAAGAAGCAGACTATGCTCTCGCGGTCATCCATGGAATCTGAGCTTTTTGTACTTGATACTGCAGCAGAGGAAGCAGAATGGCTTCGAGAGCTCATGTATGATCTTCGAGTGGTTGGGGCAAAAATACCGGCGATACCGATATACTGAGACAACCAGGCGACTGCGATGGTGGCATCAAATGACCTCTTTAACGGGAAAAAGAGGACTGTACGGTTGAAGCATAAGGCAATACACGATCTTATCAAGAGAGGTGTAATTACAGTGATTGATGTTCGGAGTCAGGAGAACCTGGCGGATCCGTTCACCAAGGGCCTCAAGCGCCAGCTGGTCGATGACACAGCTTGTAAAATAGGCTTGAAGGCATTCTGATATTGTATTATTGTAATCCTACCATAAAAGTTTTATGCTATTAGTTCAAAAAGAAATCTACTAGGCATCTAGCTTTTGGTTCAAGGAAGGACCATTAATCGAAAGAATATCAGGAACGGTGGGTACATATTCTATTGGGCATGGAGAGGTTACGGACCTACAACCACTGTTGTCTACTGTTGTTTTCTGCGGAAAACGGATCCTGTGGGAAGGTTGGCTTAAACGCCTTAATGAGTTCTCAAGCAGAGTGAATGCCTGGTGTGCTTTACATGAAGTACGGTAGAGCAGTACTACAAGGAGTAAAACTCCATGCTACAGTAGGGTGACTCTACTATGAGATTCCCGAAAGGGGTAATGCCTCGGCTATGTGAGCCAAGTCACAGCGACGTAGCACCACAAATAGGCAGGTAGCCTAATGTTGTATGTTGAAATAAAGAGGGGTATAGTCAGCACTATAAAGGGAAGGAGTTCCTCATGTTACAGTGGCACGACACCACGATGAGGTACCCGGTTAGGGATAAAGCCTTGGCCTTGCAAGCCATATCATTGCGGTGTAACACCGCAAGGGAGCCTAAGGCTTCATGCTGGATAGTATGGCACTACAAAGAGGCGGTGACCTCATGCTACAGTAGTATGACACTACGATAAGGTTCCCGGAACGGGGTAAGGCCTCGGCTTTAGGCCATGTCATAGCGGTGTAGCACCGCAAGGGAAGCACAAAGCACTTCATGCCATGTCTCTTTATAATGAACTCACCTATAGTGCATGGACAGAGATCTCAGGCCGTCTCTTGAGGGTAAACTTGTAGATGCCCAAAATTATGCACTGAAACCAGACTGGCACAGGGCCTTTAATGTGCAAGCCAGAAGCACATGTAACTACATTATGTGAGTAGAAAGAATTTCAGCTATGGTGTAGAATTCAAGGCTTAGTCTATTCTTGTATTATAGTCTGTTGTTTGACTCATGCGGGAAGATTCAAGTCGTCAGCGATATCTCTCCTAATGCATAATGGACAGTTACTTTGGGGAACACTTATACCCATATATAGAGATATGTGGGGGATTGTTGGATTTTGGCCTTTTATATTGGAACTTTAGTCCCACATCAGCTAGGCCAAAGGAGTTGTATCTCTATATATTAGCTATCCTCTTTTAGAGATGCACATGTGGTATGGAGATGCACATGGGTGTGCCATGTGGGGTTATTTTTCTAATAGGAAAAAGGCTAAATCAACAATTGAAAGCATTCATGCTTTTTTGCTCTTGGAAAATTTATTTTTATGGGAGCTAAGCCCCGTTGGGGCTTAGCGACTCGGACTCGGACTCGGACATGGACTCGGGCTCATGGGCTCATGGGCTCACGAGACATAATGTGGCATTTTGTTGGCGCACTTTGCACTTAGCACGTCAGCATCGTCGCTAGGCGCATAGTACGCTAAGTTGCGCTCGTTGCACGAACCACTTGCGCAGCCGGTTGAGCTGCCAGGTTGTGCGGCCAGGTTGCACAGCTCTGGTTGTGGGCTAGGTTGCACGGCCATGTGTGTGGCCCAGGTTGTACGGCCAGGTGTGTGCCCAGTTGTGCGCCCAGGTGTGCGTCCAGTTGTGCGCTAAGTTACACGGGTGTCGCAGGGTGCGTAGGACGCGCAGGTGGCGCAAGTAGCTCAGGGCGCATTCTGCGCACGGTGTGCAAGGAGTGCGGGGTGCGCGAGTGGCGCAACTTGCTACAGATCGTTTCTGTGCATGATCAGTACGATTACTGCACATTTGGAGTAGTTTTTACCACGTCCCGAATATTGTAGAAATCGGGCAGTTGCCACTCAGGCCTATATAAGGTGTCTTCTCTCCACAGGACAAAAACAGAAGATTACACAGAAAGTTAAAAGAGTTTACAAGTGTTTCTTAACATAAGTAAACAGAAGCTGTGAGAGAGAAGATAAGCTTTGCACCAACGTTGCTTTTGCACGGGAGTCCGGGTACGATCCGAGGAGTCAGAAGAGCAGGAGTGCTCCAAAGTTCTCCGACGAATTTGCTGGTTCCTGGAAACTGTTCGTGTGGGGCAAATAAAGCTTTGAACAACGGTGATCATTCACCCCAGCAGGAGATCTTCCATCTATCGCCTGTCATCTTCGCTACTGCTAGCAATTCGAATAGTACCTTCTTTTTAGAAGTATGTCATTCGATTGCTGTAACGAAATCCTTTTTAAGATCTTTGTTTACCAGAATCCTCCATGGATCTCTGTTTCGCACCTTCCCTGAAGTGTTGCGTTGAAACGTTGTCTTTACAATTGTTTCATTTTCTCAGTTTTCCATCGAAAATTGTGCCCCGGCTATAACAAAAATTATTTTGGAAAATACTTTGAAAATTTAGGAATATCATTTTTTAGAGAAAAAACTATAATTTAATTAGGTAGGAAATATTACAATAATACTTTTAGGTCAAAAGCTTATTATAAATAACCCAAAATAATATAAATATACATTAGTACAAAATAAAATTTTAAATTTTAAAATTAATTTTTTTAAAAAATTTCATGCTATAGATCATCATGTCAGCTTTCTAAAACATCAAACGGATCGCAAAACCAAGCTCGGGATCTCCCAAAATCTCAAAAATAGTACGACGCATCAATTTTTGGACAACTGACACTCAAATAACTTTACAGAAAAATATATTATGAATTCGCTAAAACAAATTATATATTATCGAAGCTAACCTCAATACGGTTCAAATAAAAAATACTGTAGGTGAAATGGAGTCCAGAATTGGGAGTTATGGTTCTTCAAATTTGCTACAGCTGAGGCTGATTTTTATGACGAATTTTGGATATTTTGGATGAAAAGAAGAGGAATTATGATAGTGAAAAGACACCAGGGGTTGGACTCGAGGCTAATATACAGGCTGACAAGAAGAGGGTGGACAACACCACGATGCACATACAATGGTGGTAAAAAAAAGGTAGAAAAAAAAATAATGGAAAGGCTCCCCTATAAATAGGGTAAAAGAATCCTAATTAGATAAGAATTGGGAATGATTTAAATCCCACTTGATAAATCTCACATTTAATTTAAATCTATTTAAAATAATTTCAATAAAATATAATCCAAATTTAAACTAGATAAATCTCATTTTTAATTTAAAGCTATTTAAAATCCAATCCAATAAAATCTACTCCTAATTTAGATTACAGTAAATAAATTTAAAATATTTTTTATAAATTTAAAATAATTCCAATTATTTTAAAATACTTTAAAATATTTTTAAATATTTTTTTCTAAAATCAAAGTTTTACAAAATATACATGAATTTATTTTCATGTACATCGCACGCAAATAGTACAATTTTTTTACATAAATATTACTTTCAAAATTAGTACCTATACTTGTATATCAAATAAAAAACATTTCTATAATAATAAAAATAAGTTTGGCAAATTCGAGACGACATATTTATACTCGAATAATATAGAAATATTTACCTTATATTATATCGAAACAAAATAGTTATTTCTATATTTATGAAAAAGCTAATAATAAAACTTTTGTATAAAAATAATTAAATACTTCGTATATACGTATTTGTACTCGTCGTACAAATACCAAAATAAAAATAAAAAAATCTACCCAACTTACATTCTAATTAAATACTTCATATATACGTATATACATTCTACCAACTTACAAGAATTTCGTACTCGAAATTAAAAAATAACTAGGGTAGGCAGGGTTGAGAAGGTAGATGGATTTTCTTATTATGATAACACGATGGAGATGGAACGTTGTTTAATGAAAATAGGCAATTTGAATAGCTAGAAAAATAAAACGGAATAGTCTAGAAGACGATTGCAAACATGACATCCCAATCAGTTTCTAAATTCGATAACCACTAACATCAAAATGTGTAACTTCTAAATAGGTAATAACTCCTCAATCATTCCATAGTACTTACCAGTCTTCGAAGGTTTAACATAGATTATACACATGATACCCCGTAATATATCCATCTTCCTTCAAGCACGAGCGTTTGTCTTTTCGAAATAGGTGAAGGCGAAAGACAATAAAGAATTAAAGGAAGACATGATCAAATACAAATATGGGGTTCAAAGGCGATTGAATAGTTCGAAAGAGAGCTGTCAAGACAGTTGCTAATGAGATCCTATTTTGGTAGATTCCTATTTGTCGATACAATATGCTCGGTCCTATCTAGAGAGCAAGTATAGGTCTAATAAGCTAAGTCAACTATATCTCAATCCACGTAGAATAGTTATATGAAGAGCGAACCAAGTACACTATGGTTGATCAGACCATAATACAGTGATTCTAATATGTTAGTGGGCATCCCCAATATAACATACGTCCTGAACAAGCTTGATAAAAGAATAAGCTTGCAAAACTAGGATATGATAGCAGTATTAGTCAAGATAATCCAAAATATAAGTACGTGAGATGGTGAAAGAAAGTATAAATAGTTCAAGTTTATCAAAATCTAAGATTCGTCCGGTGTTTGTGTCTCTACAGTTGTCCTACTATCTTAGACATGTCCTACTGTCTTCTTGTCTAAGGCTTTGGTTGACCAAATGGGGTATGGACCTCTAAAACTCTATAGTCTAGGTAAACCTATCAGTGTCATTTAATTATACCTCATTAATGGGTCATAAGGACAATGGGATTCTAGGTTGTCAGGTATACTACCCAACTTACAAGAGTTAATGGAGCATATATACCTACTACGAGTCATCTTCCTAAACTCTATAACACAAGAAATAAGATTCTCGGTAGAAAAGGAATCAAGCAAGATGTAATTCAAGACAGTCAAACGAGTGTTCGAAAATAAAATCAAGGAAGGAGATGTGGATGAGATCTTAGAATCTAATCCTATATGCAGGCTTGTTTGGAACAGTTATATAACAAAACAATTTATTCGTTGACCTACATAAACCACCAAAAAAAAATATAACGTCCCAGTACCAAAATACGTAGGACTAAGTATGTAACATGTCAGTCGTATAATAAATATACTTAAGCGGTATATGCAGTATAATCATGACTAACTAATCTCATCCACAAATATAAAGAATAAAGATATTATATAATCCAATAATGAATGTCATTATACAAGTTGCTAGATGGAGACAAATCTACTACCAGCATGAAACTAGGAAGAAGAAAATAGCAAAATAAAGAGTACAAGCAGCAAGCGTGATCCAAGAGCATGTCATCTTCGATAGGAAGGTAAAGATCATGATCCTGACGGGAACTCCTACGAAAAGTTAAGAAAATACACACACCTGGAGAGATCACCAGGTCCTCAAAGGGACGTAGCAAGATACATAAAAACATGCCTACTATGATAGTAATAACATGCATAGAGAATAACCAGGAATGAAACGAAAAGCAACAACTATACATGCATATAAAAACAACTACGCATAAATGAACTACTGGAAAAAAAAGGTAACAAATGCCAAGTTCCTATGTGAACACATGTCAAGAAGTCAAACGAATAATCAAACCCTCGTACCTGCGTAGACTCTCAAGTTTGAACAACAGCCAACCTTAGCCCCTGCGTGGACTCTCAGATTAGCTCAAGCAATCAACCCTTGCCCCTAGTATGGACTCTCAGGTTAAGAAAACCAAAAATAAGAATAACAGTTCAAGTAATACGTACTCGTCCTTCCCACTCCCCGTAATACAGTACAACTCAGATAAGGTACAGGTCAGAACAAATCCAGTATGGACTATAATATCAAACTATGAACAATGACGATATATGAACGATATAACTAAACTCGTATGCATAATATGAGAAAACATATATCAACAATCAACCAAGAAAACTAGACAATGATATATAATGAAGGAAAAAGAAAAATAAGCATGTAAATAAATTGTAAAGAAAGGCAAGGTATACTTGCTTGGTATGGCACCTGGTGTGGTACGATGATCATGATGGCATAGAATTGTCTTTGGTGTTACAACTTCACAAAATGGCCTCTGATGATGGGACAGACTGTTCCTTGAGTCCAGAATAGTCTAATTAGCTAGGGTAGACATAAGAAAGTATAGAATTTGCAAGAGATGCGGATTACAATTAGTCATGATCAGTGATGATAATCGAAGAGAATTTGAGTAAAAATATATACTAATACTATTTTAGAAAAACATTTTTAATACTTGAAAACTCTATTTTATTACCCTAAAATATTTAGATAAATACATACTTGAAAATTAAGTTTTAATTTGAAAACTACCCTTTTTGTTAGTTAATTTTTTTTGGAAAATACTTTGAAAATCTAGGAATATCATTTTTTTAGGGAAAAAAACTATAATTTAATTAAGTAGAAAATATTACAATAATATTTTTAGGTCAAAAGCTTATTTTAAATACCACAAAATAATATAAATATACATTAGTCCAAAATAAAATTTAAACTTTTAAAATTAATTTCTGAAAAAATTTGCATGATATAGATCATTATGTCAACTTTCTGAAACATCAAACGGATCGCAAAACAGAGTTCGGGATATCCCGAAATCTTAAAAATAGTACGGCGCGTTAATTTTCGAACTACATGCACTCAAATAATTTTATAGAAAAATATAGTATGATTTTGCTAAAATAAATTATAGATTATCGAAGTTAACCTCAATACGGTTCAGTCAAAAAAACTTGAGGTGAAACAGAGTTCAGAGTTGAGAGTTATGGCTCTTCAAAGTTGCTACAGCTGACGTTGATTTTTATTTCAAATTTTGGGTATTTTGGACGAAAAAGAGAGGAATTATCATATGGAAAGACATTCGGGGTCAGACCCGAGGCCAACACAGGCTGACACGAAGAGGGTGGACACCACCAAGGTGCACATACAATGGTGTTGAAAAAATTTGTGGAGAAAAATATTAGAAAGGCTCCCCTACAAATAGGGTGGAGGAATCCTAATTAGATAAGGATTATGAACGATTTAAATCTCACATTTAATTTAAATCTATTTAAAACCATTTCAATAAATCTAATCCAAATTTAAACTATATAAATCTCATCTTTAATTTAAAACTATTTAAAATCTAATCCAATAAAATCTACTCCCAATTCAGATTACAGCAAATAAATTTAAAATATCTTTTTATAAACTAAAATTAATTTAAATTAATTTTAAATACTTTAAAATAATTCCAAATAATATTTTCTAAATCCAATGTTTACAAAGTATACATGAATTTATTTTCATGTATATCGCACGCAAATAGTACAAATTATTTATATAAATATTACTTTTGAAATTAGTACATATACTTGTATATCAAATAAAAAGCATTTCTATAATAATAATAAGTTTAGCAAATTCGGGACGACATATTTGTACTCTAACAATATAGAAATTATTTACCTTATATTATATCGAAACAAAATAATTTCTATATTTATGAAAAATCTAATAATAAAATTTTTGTATAAAAATAATTAAATACTTCGTATAGACGTATTCGTACTCATCGTTCAAATACCAAAATAAAAATAAAAAATCTATTGTAAAATTTAGAGGGTTTACAGATAAGCCTCAATACCATCGATGATATACATAACCTGATGATCTTCCTTTGCAACAAACTCCGCGTCGTGCAACCGATGCTATCATCCGAACTAAATATCATCATCATCTATAGTTGTTCCCGAATTAGTTACATGATCATCTAGACCAAACTCCAAATCATATTTGTTATCGTCTATCTTAGTCATCGCACAATATACTCCTTCAATCGTATCATTCTTTACAAACTCAAGTCATTGAGCAATTTTATCTCAAATTCTTAGTCATTCTCGTATCTTCGAATCAACTTTCCATGCACACTATCTTCCAATCGTGCTATCTTCCCTTAGTCAAATTTGACACACAATTCTGTTCAGATTTGTACTATCATTTCCATATACAATCATATCGATTCCTCGACTGAGTCATCCATTCCTTTGCACATTACTGTTTCCTCGATTCAATCTATCTACTCTATCCTTTGTATTTTGTAATCTACAATCCCAATTCGATGCGCGTCATTTTTAGTTCGTTCGAACCAATCATCCGAAACATCAAGATCACTGCTAACTCCGTAGAACTCATTCTAAGGCTATGCACGCCTGCATTGCTTGCCGATAGACCCATGGCATCCCGATCCTTAGTCGATCGAATATACCTAAGGCTATCCCATACACCACTCATGGATGAAGTTACTCGATAAATCCTCAAAACGATTATTTAAATCACAACCGATCACTTTGAATCTTCGTTCAAACTATTCTTCAAAATTCAAGCATGATCCATCTATATCATATTAATGATATCAACTTTCAATACCACCTTTATTGTTACTACCCAACATCTCATTAATCGAGTCTGACTCATTCCCAACAGAAAATATTTTGATCCCTCACACAATTACTAATATCGACGCAAGTCTAAGTGTATATTGCCCAGCTCAACTCAGTCAAATGTGCCTTACATGAAACCACCTTTGTTCAACCAATTTTTTTTCTCGTAAGATTTTACAAAATATATAGACTTATTGTATGGAACATCCCGCGAAACATTGAAAAAGAGCACACCAACGACATCGATTACAAAGACAACATCAGAGTTAAAGAATTCAATCGAATGTCCAAGGACGTAAAGTCGTGCTCTGATACCACTATCTCATCGTCCGGTTCCGTAAAATCGATCGTCCTCGCTTGGACGTGATGCCGTGCGAGCCTAGGTAGCACTCGCGCAAGGCAATTTTCATAATGGTTGATTACAGGCTAAGCGACGGGGTCATCGCACAGAAGTCCCAAAGCAGAAGCATTGAATAATGGAGAAAAATACAAGTATTCAACAAAATGAGAACTCTTTATTGATAACCAGCAGAATTACAAAGGCTCGAAGCTAAGGTTACATCACTCAAACTCACTCTGCCTCTCTCTATCTCTTTAAATACAAATCACTCTACTCTCCCCTTCATCTTTCAATATAATATAACTTGCTATTAGGCTTACAACGTGTGGATGCTTCAGAAGGCAATGTCCATATATTATGTCCTGTATAGGTTGACACTCCAGCACGGTTGCACGCCTCGAAACGCCAAGGAACTCCATGCCTTAGTGCGTCCAAGCGAGCTCTGCCATGAGCTTGCTGATATCTGAACCTGCACATAAAAACTGGTAGGATATCAGTACACAACCATTCTGGTGAGTGAGCCACTCACCCACCCATACAAAACCAACACGTTATTTTAATGACTGCAACTTATTCTTTTGTGGTCTTTTTAATCTTGCCTTAGGATCACTTTGATTACATATACTCCTGGCCTACTCGTGTTGCAACCAACATAACCGTGCACCAAATCCTTGTGACCGTGCAACAAAATCTATTTGTGCACAATTATGGTCGTGCCTCGCAATAATGTGAATCCTACTCTTTTACGTGCCCTTTCAAACGACTCAAACATTAACTAATAAACTTGTGTCAATGACTCAAACACCCGACACCACATCTCGTGCCGAAGTACGTGTCTCTACTATAGCCAAATATTAGGCTCCAGAATTATTGTGTTACAAACCATACACACATGTCTATATCACCTGTGTCGTGCTTATATTTCTTGTGACTCAATCGACACCGTGCATGAAGATTGTCGTTCAGCACACGAACTCATCTATATGAAAGGTCACTAGTAATTCAAGCCATCTTAGACATAGCTAGGAGAGATAGTGGGTCGATCAATATAGGTAGCGAGCCCCACTGAAAGCGTACGGAATTCCTGTTTGCCTACCCAGCATCAGCTATACCGTATTTCCTCCTAGGCTGGATCGGTCCTGTGGTCCCAGGTTGTCGTCAAAAGAAATATTGCCCTTGTGCACAAGTTGTACATGACCACGCAGCTATGAGAACATTTAGACTTATGTAAATCATGGCCTAATTTGTGGTATGACGTAAACCCTTTGCAAATCGTATTCATAACCATACTTTCAATACTTCATTGGGACTCCCAAACGAAGGACTGCCTCAACGACAAACGGTCGCGTGAACTTTTAATCTTTAGAACCCAAGAAACAGCTACTACATAGCCTTCCTACTTAACTTGAACAAAACGTATTCCATAAGTGCAATAGACCGTGTCATACTCTATATGGCCAACTGTGAGACTGTGGGAATATATCACTTAAGTCAGCGTGAATGGTAAAAATGTGCCATCTTCTATATGACCAGTTGTGTTTTCATTGGATATGTTGCTATGACAAGCAGTAACATCGTGGGGACATGCCTGCTATGACATCAAGTCGATAGCTCGTGGCGTTACTTTGCTTAACTCAATACATGCGGTCGAAAGACCGAGTGCTACTTTGAAAACCATCGTAGATTGATATCTAGGCAACAAGCTAATACTTCCAAGTTCTATACACATTTGACATAATAGGATTATTTTCTTAGCTATGTGGATTCATCGCTTTTATTATCAAGCTTATTCAGTGCAATGAAAACTTCCATTTATTAGTGTGAAGGCTAAGCTGAGGCAAGTTCATCGAAGCCACCCACCTGAACGGGGAGTTGCCTCGACCGAGCGGGACTTCAGCAAGCCATTGCATAGCCAAGTCCAAGCGTCATTGTGTTTCGATTCCTCCAGTTGAATTGAGCGGGGTAGGACATTCCAAAGTTGTTTGTCTAGTTCTAGACTATGAACATGACAATGACTTTACCTCCACATCATCAATTATGAATAAAAATATTTAGAGCATCTCCAACCTTATTATGAGTTTGGAAAAAAAGTAGTTACCATATAGAAATAACAAGTTTTTATTTTAAAAAATGTACCTCTCCAATGCAAATGTCAAATAAGTTATGATGTTGACATGGCATGACATGACAAAGACATTGTGAAGTTGATTATCTAGTTCTTGACAATGCACTTGATAATGACTTTACTTCCAAATCATCAATTATGAACAAAAATATTTAAAAAGAAAGGAATGGGAGAAGAAGCTCTCATGGAAGACGAGAAAAATATGTTTTTATTATATTCTCAATACTTATGCATTGGAGAATACTTTTCTACTTTATTGTCATGTGAGAATATAATCTTGCCACCTAGCCACCTATGAAAGACATTGTCTTGTGTCTCATGCCACGTAGGAATCATATCACATTACAAGTCAATAGGGTTGGAGATGCTCTTAGAAAGAAAGAAAGTTGAAACTTAGTTGTCTTGGAAGTTGAAAAATATATATTTTATTATATTTTCAATACTTTTGCATTGGAGAACATTTTTCTACTTCATCGTCTTGTGTCAATATAATCTTACCATCTAGGAAAGACATTGTCTTGTGTCTCAGAGCATCTCCAACCCTAATGTCGTAATGTGATGTGATTCCTATGTGGCACGAGGCACATGACAATGTCTTTCCTAGGTGGCAAGATTATATACACACAAGACAATAAAATAGAAAAATATTCTCTAATGCAAAATTTTAGAAGCTTTTTCCAACTCCCAAGACAACTTGTTCCCTCTTTTTTTTCTTTCTAAATTTTTCTTTACTCATAATTGATGAAGTGGAGGTAAAGTCATTGTCAAGTGCATTGTCTAGAACTAGACAACCAACTTTACAATGTCTTTGTCATGTCATACCATGTCAACTTGACAACTTATTTGACATTTGCATTTGAGAGTGACTTTTAATGAAAATTTGTTATTCCTATGTGGCAATAACTTTTTCCAAACTCACATTAAGGTTGGAGATGCTTTTATTTGACATTTGTATTGAAGAAAGATTTTTAACGAAAACTTGTTATTCTTGTATGGCAAGTAACTTTTTGGGTTATTTAGTAATAGGGTCTCGTATAAAGTTAAAATTAGGATTTGGGTCTCGAAAATGATCGGGTTTAGGATTTGGGTCTCCAAATCACTATTCATTTATCTACATAAACAGAGACTTGGAGACCCAAACCATAACGTCGGTCATTTTTGAAAACACAAACCTTAATATTCACTATTGTCACGCCCTAGAACTAGAATACTGGATAGCAGGGACGAAACAAAGCCAGCTACGTATATCAGAGTACGCCATACCCCAAAATACGATCACGGCTATCTAGAAGACAAGTGGGTGGACTCTAACATGCCACTGATGACTCCTATAGTCGAACAAATCCTATCTCAAACACAAGAAGCAATAAAGAGTAAATCACATATGAGATGGGTAAGGCATCCCAAACACAAATACATACATAATTATGAGAGCTGACATAATGAAAAGATATATCAACTGAATATAGAAAAGGTACATAAATGTAAAACTAACCATGGTCCAGAATATACATCTACGCCTTACGAAGACGGAGGGAACAAACCCATATGCAAGGACTAACACATGTCCTTAGCTAAACACCACCAAATAAAAGTACAAAACTGGAGTGGGAGATAAAGGTAACCCACTCGCTAATTCATGTCGGTTCTCTGAGTGCGAACCATCCGGAGAAGAAGACGGTAGATCCTCGAGATGAACTATGGAACCTGGCAACGCAAAACCAGTTGGATCAGAACCCCAAATAGCAAGTACCACAAGGAATGCTCGAGGTGAACGACAAAACCCAACAAAAACACAACAACAATATATAGACAGAAATAAATAAATGCGGATCAAGACTAGTGCGGTACTAATGCACGTATCTCGAGAATATGAATGACTGAATATAAATATTGAACAATATAGCTATGGAACAGAATAAACCGATGAGCATCTAGGGAACTTAGGAACTACTCAAAATCGGAACCACAATCCTTAAACCGGACCGGGGTTGCAGAACTTTTTCCAAACTGAACTTATCCTCTGGCCACTCACCGACACAAAGAGCATATAAAGTAATATACAACCAAAAGTTCATGGCCAATCATTGCCTACGGCTTGCTATCATTAACTAGCTAGGGTTATCACAATCCTAATTACTAGTATGCAAGTTGAGGATCTTCGCAACTACCTAACTACAAATACCCTAATGTCCAGGGGTATTAGTACTTGTGCATATATTGCCCAACAAGACTGCTGGCAGATGAAACGTGTCTTGACTTATAACATGAACAACCATATCATATACTTGTAAACGAAAATATATAACTGACTGTGTCGCAACCCGGCACGACGTATGACTCGATCGTAACATATAAAATATATAACTGACTGTGCCGCAACCCGACACGACATATGACTCGATCGTGTATCAATACGCGTAAACTTGGTAGGTCATAGAGCTCTTGCCTAAAAGGGTTGAGCCACGCCTCATGGGGCCCTTGGAGCTTGGGGTTGGTAGTGCAAATTTTCTCCTACAATGATCTACTTGAATTTACTAGTCATTTACCTTATCATATTCATGTCAAATTCTCAAGTCATTGATACTCAAGAATTTTCTAAGATGACTTGTGCTATGTACGAGTAATTCGCAAGTTATCACTTACGAACATCCCCGTACTAACATTACGTGATACACAGAACAATACTCACACTCAATTGTCCAGTACCAAGATGCAATAGATTAAACATTTAACAAGCTATATCCACGGTGTCAAGGAAGAACATGCATTCAATCTCAATCTAGAAGTCAATCAAGAAATCAATACAGGAGTGCGCTACTACGAGCCACTATCTAGAATCTGGACATAGAACAATACATGAACGTAAGCATGTGTCATGTACATATGGTGTACAATAACTTTCTAACTATACAATAATACTAAAGCATGCTAAGATATCATTTCAATCGAAGAAAATAGCACAAAAATGGACAAAAATGGCGCAAATCAGCCTAAAACAGCCAAAATCGGTATACCGACGGTATTTCGACCAAAAGACAGAGTTTTTGGAGTATAAGTTCGGTATTCCGTCGGAATACACCGGTACACCGTCAGAATTCCGTTTTTCTAGACAGCAACAAAATTCCAAAATTTGCCAAAACTTATTTCGGCCATAAAAACCTCATTTTAAATCAAAATTCGGATTTTCAAAAATCAAAATTGCATAGAATTAAATTTCCTACAACATGGAATCATTAGTTTTTACTGATTTTAAAAATTGATAGATGAATACCTCAAAATACTCAAAAATTATATCTAGAAACTTAGATCTACGCAATACCACCGATCAAAACCAAAAGTGCTATATACTAAATATTTTAACAATTTAGAAAAAGTATATTATAGAGCAATAAAACTTTAGTTTCTATGGAAAACCAAAAATAAAGCATGGTCATGTCACTTTTGAGCAAGATGTACTTGCCTAGGTTTTAGCAACCAAGCCTAAGCTTCTACTCCTCCTCCTAGGGGGGTTAGAAACCACACCCAAGCCTCAAGGCCAGCTCCTATGCACAGCCCAAGGGGGAGAGAAGAGAAGAAGAAATAATGAGAGAGTGAAGAGAATGAAAAGAGAGAGGAGAGAGAAAATTAATGGATATATATATAAGGGATGAATTAATCGTGACCGTTGGATCGCGATCCGCGACTCAATCTAAAGCGATCTCGTCCGTTGAAAGAAAACCATATATCCAATGGATAATAGGGTGCTTCGATACTATTCACCAAAATTCTAAACACTATTCACGAAAAATATCTGAAATATTATTCAGCAAAATATCTGAAATCAAGAATATCTAAAAGTAAAAAATATCCCCCGGCCGGTATACCGTCGGCACACACCGGTACACCGTCGGTATGCCGATCAACGAAAAAATTTTATAATTTGCAAAAAGTTTTAAAGCATTTCAAAAACCAAGAAAGTATGAAATACACTACAAAATACGTATCCATATATGAATACCAATACTGTGAGACGAGTCTCACAACTCTCGCATCCTTAACAAAATTCGTCCTCAGAATTTCCTAAAGCTAGATGAGTAAAATACGCATGCTAAAACAATATAAAATCATAAGCATTGAAAGAAAACATCCCGTGTATAAGTGATATTTGAGATACAGAATTTAAATAAATGCAGAAAATAATAAATACATACATGTATAATACAAAAATGAAGAGAACTAGGAGGCACATGGAATAATATACCCCTAAATCAGTTGAGTAGGGATTCATCCTCGCTGGCCTACGCTGACTCACAAAGTGGACGAGGGTCAAGTCTCGAAGTAAGTCGGTACCAACGACTCAATCGAAGACATGACTCTAATCCAGGACGCACCTTCGTAGTCGAGATACATGATAGATATCGCGTATCACGAGATACGAAGGCGGAAGAGTGGTATGAGAAACTCGCATTCACTCGCCGAATATGTCAAGTCGACCATCACATTCCGGGTATAAGTAGAATACAAGACCGTCGACGAAACCCAAGAATAAGAATAACTGAAGGAACACCTCAGAAGCTTACCAACAATCTGACTAAACTCTCTATGCCCATGCATCGGGGTTGCTGCTCTGACCTGCTGCTAATTTTACTTGACTTATTGAACCTGGGCCAACTGCGCTGGATGCTGACATTGAAACTGCTGAGACCGCGTCGGAAGGGGATGCTAAACATGGGATCAGGCTGACTCTACTAATCCCCTCTGGCCTCAATCACCAAAGGCACTAGGCAACTAACGAAGCCTCTGGATATAAAAGTAGCCAAGACCCTATTTGTGATCAGACGCTCCACACCTGAGACACTTACCATTATCCCTCCTGTACTGAGATGCGACGTGCCCCAGGCTTCTCATAGTAGGTACACCCTGACTGTAATGACTGCCTGTTCTTCTACACAGATACTGTCGTCGGAGCTGATGGTACTACCTGACTAGGAGCTCGATGATGTGGAGCTGTAAACTGGATAGTAATACCTCTCACCATCTCGAGCATAGACTGCTGATCTATCTGTGCTGGTTGAACTAGTAGAACTAAAGAAGATGGTTGAGTAGACTAAGCTAGCTGAACTAACTGGAGTGGAGTGAACTAAGCTTCTAACATATGCTGAGGTGGTACTGGCATCTGACTCTACGGAGGCGGGATCTGATGCTGACCTACTGCCTGAACTACGAAAGAAGACGGAGCAATGAAATCCTCAAAATTATAAAATAAGAAGGTAGGGTGTACCTAAAGTATAAGGACACGTGATATCAAAAAGGAACATGAATAGCGCAAAGACATATCAGGCATGTTCACAATTCAAGGGGAATGAGAAAATATATAATCAAGAGGAGATCAAATGAAGATAAATATGAGATTGAGATTCTAACAAGATGAATCCCCCCACAAGTCTAAAAATTAGACCTGCATGGGCCACCAAAAAAACTATATCACGCCCAAGAACCAGAATACTGGATAGCGGGGGCAAAACAAAGCCAGCTAGGTATATCAGAGTACGCCAGTACCCTAAAATATGATCACAGCTATCTAAAAGACAAGTGGGTGGACTCTAGCATGCCACTGATGACTCCTATAGTCGAACAAATCCTATCTCAAACACAAGAAGCAATAAAGAGTAAATCACATATGAGATGGTAAGGCATCCCAAACACAAATGCATATATAATCATGAGAGCTGACATAATAAAAAGATATGTCAACTGAATATAGAAAAGGTACATAAATGTATAACTAACCATGGTCCAGAATATACATCTACGACGTACGAAGACAGAGGGAACAAACCCAGATGCAAGGACTAACACATGTCCTTGGCTAAACACCACTAAATAAAAGTATAAAACTAGAGTGGGCGATAAAGGTAACCCACTCGCTAATCCGTGTCGGTTCTCTGAGTGCGAACCATCCGGAGAAGAAGACGGTAGATCCTCGAGATAAACTATGGAACCTGACAATGCAAAACCAGTGGGGTCAGAACCCCAAATAGCAAGTACCACAAGGAAAGCTCGAGGTGAACGACAAAACCCAACAAAAACACAATATCAATACATAGACGGAAATAATTAAATGCGAATCAAGACTAGTGCGGTATCAATACACGTATCTCGAGAATATGAATGGCTGAATATAAATACTGAAAAATATAACTATGGAACAGAATGTCACGCCCCGCTCCCGTAGGAGCGATCGTTGTCACGACCAGCACCCACTGTTAGGGTACAAGAACGTAACGACGTCCAACCTACGCCGCAGTGTCGGCGGTAGAACGCTGTCCTAGGTCACAACATCTAACATATAATGCTAAGCAGTTTATACTCCCCGAATGGGGGTGACATAGCAGATACAGTCTCAATCACATCTAAGGTAGAGCATGATAAAGATAGATAAAACATGCAATCCAAAAGAGATACAGGAGATAGAAGTCTAAGTGTCTAAGATACATAAACCCAAAATACATCTCAAAACTCAAATACAGTAATCCACAAAGTAAATACAACTCCAGACAAAATGAAATAACTATCTAAACAACCTCTACTATGTCTCCTCTAGGCTAGCAGGCAATCCCAGGCCATCTGTAAAATTTATCAACAGGTCCAGTCAGGACAGGAGCGAGCACAATACATCTCAACAGTTCATAGCAGGTTAGAAAATATAATCATGCAGTAAAGTAAGATACAGGTACCGAAAGAAATGCAGTATGTAAACAGGGAGAGAACTGTAATAGAAATATCTACTATACATAGAGAACTAGCAGTGACTAGTGAGTCAGAGTACAACATGGACATGTAAATGGCATGGGATGATTCTAATGCTACACTATGGAATGATTCTGATGCTACACTACTGGTGTATTATTCACATGTCCACTTCTACTCTCCCGTACCCCCAATCAATACACAAGGATCCAACCAGGTTATGTTATGATTCCATGCACAGGCCCCTAAAGGGTGATACATGGATGTCCCATAAATGGGGATTCTAGGAGACCCAATAAATGGGATAAGGATTCCAGGAAGACTCTGTGATCATAAGAGTATATGTCACAAGTGATCGAAGAACCAATGAAGCATAGTGATACACCATGTAAGTGAAACGCACAGAACATGTAGTACCCGATGCTTCCTAAGGATAACATCTCAAGAAGGAATCCATATAGTACCAATCTGTATGACCAACGTGACAGTACAAGTAAAGTAATCTACTGCAGGAAATAATTCTAAGAAGGATATGAAATGATCAGAGAATGTACTCGCCTGATAACCTGAACAGCTGATAAGTATAGGGGGCTCCGACTGAAGCCACAGAGTCCTATTTAAAGCAACACAGGTTACAAGGTGTTCAAGTTGTAATAATGAATCTCTACAAGCAATCTATATTATCCTAGGTTCTTCTAAGTCAAAGCAACTCTAGGTCGACTCCAGCCAATAATCTAGTCAAACTAGGTTAATTGTTGACTTACAGTTGACTTTGGGTCAACTGGTCAACTCTGGTCAAACAGGGTCAATTCTAGTCTAATTATTAAAGATACAAAGTGTACTTCGTTATTCGTACGTCGAAACTTACGACACGCAAATCGAGATGAGATGATCAACGGTAAAGTTGATAATCTTATTATAGTGATCCACGTGTCCAACTTGTCAATTTTAGCGATGTGAGATCACTGGAATTGACTGATCTCAGTTTCGTTGTACTAATCCCGAAATACGAACATTATAAGAATTAATTATTAATTAATTATAAAAAGGTTAAACTAAGAGAAATTATCAACAAACATTGTCGGACGATGAAATAAACATCGCCAACGTGTCCAGAATGGTCAAATTAGCTAGGATAGCCTACCCATCGGTCCAATTTGGACACAAAGGTAAAAAGGTAATTTCGGGTCAAAACGGTGTCCGTGTCGGAGCCGTTTTGCACAGAAAAATGTGCAAAAAACAAGTCCATAAAATATAAAAAATTATATGTCCACGAAATCAAAATGACGATACGAACCCAACGGTATCTCCAGAATTGGATTCCGTTGACCCGATCCTAATTTGGTCCGTTGACCAGAACTTTGAATTCCGGTTTGCACGCAAATGCGTGCCGGAGCCAAAGTTCTCAAAACTCAGCAAACTACCTGTCAACGAGTCCAGAATGATGGTACGAACTCAACGGTATCTCCGGAATTGGATTCCGATGGGCCGATCTCAAAATGACCCGTTGACCCGGATATTGGTATCCGACTTGCACCGAAATGCGTGCCGGATCCAATGTCCACCAAAACCTAGCAAATTATATGTCAACGAGTCCAGAATGACGATACGAACTCAACGATATATCCGGAATTGGATTCCGATGAGCCGACGTCAAAAAGTCCAGTTGACCCAGAATGTGGGACCCACTTTGCACCGAAAAACGTGCCAGGGCCCACGTTCTCCAAATCTAACAAATTTTATATGAAAACATGCCAGAACGACGGCACGAGTCTAATGGTGGTGTCAGAAATGAAATCTGGAGTCCCATGTTCAAAAATGGAATTTTACAAGCTGGAAATTACGAATTCGGACGGCCAATTTTGGCGTCGAATTCAACCAATCAAACAAGCTCACAATGAAACAAAACTGGAGAGGTAGCAAGAGGGTTATACCAGCTTCGCACCGGAACAGGTAGCACGCCAAACGGAGCTGCGATGGAGGAGATACAAGCTGACGAAGTTGGCCCCGCAAAACTGTCCAAATTTAATACAATTTAAACGGTCAACTTGGTGGCCGGTTTTGATGTATCAAACGATAAAATCAACGGCTAAAAATTGACAGGAGTGAAGGTGGATATACCGAGATCGTGACGGAGCGAAGAAATTGCCGATCCAACGGTCGAATTCCCGAGAAAATGTGCGTGAAGTTGCTACGACGGGGTGCCAAAACGAACTTGGTTTTGCGCGCATCACGGCGGGAATTCGTGCAAAATGCACGAATCGCCTATACGTCGCGCTGGAGGAGGAGAGGCGGACCCAGGGAGGGTCGCCGGAGTTCATCCGTCGTGGGGGGGTACGGCCACGTCGGCGCGTGGCCGGCGGCGACGTCGTACCGCTCGTGCGCGCGCGGCAAGGGCGCGCTCTGTGCTGCCATTGCAGCTACTGCTGCTGGCTGCGACGATGGTGGCGCACGGCCTGGCCGGCGATGGCGGGGGGCTGTACGGCCTGCGAAGGCACGACAGCGCGCGTGGGGCACGACGGCGACGATGGGTGGTCGGTCGGTTTTGAAGGTGGTGGTGGCGGATGGTGTTGATATGATGGTGGTGATGGTGATTTCGAAGGAAGAAGGAGGAAATAAGGAGAGGGTGGTCGGTTGCTGAGCTCGCTGGGGTGGTGGCTGGCGGCGCTCGGCCGGGGAGGAGGTGGTTGGGGCATGGTGAGGTTGCTGCTGTTGCATGGTGTTGGTGTTGGTTAATTAAAACAATAAAAAAGGAGAGAGAGAAAGAGATAAGTTAATTAAAGAGAGAGAGAAAGAAATGTTATACTCTCAATCTAGGGCCGGCCAACATGTGGGAGTGAGTGCTGTGAGGGAATAGAGGGTTAGGATTAATTGAGGGAAAACCAAGGCTTAGGATTTAAATGGCTAAAGTAGGTTATTCCAATAGGGATTAAAATCATTGGAAATTTTCCATTAAATATTAAAAAATAGGTTAAATGAGTACTTGATATTTTTGGGCAAAAAATATGAGGGTGTTATGATGGAGTGTAACATGGAGCTGGGCTGGACTCGGTAGAGCTGAATTGGGTCAAAACCGGACATTGTGCAAAAATCGAATTAAAATTAGGTGTTGATGATCATGGGTAAATAAGTAGCACATGAGAATTCCAATAAATGGGACACAAGTATCATGCGGGTAGTAGCCTCAATGTGGGCCATGTCCATAATTGGGGTTGACAGGTTTGGTCGACAGGGTACCCACAAATCAAGTTGGAAAATGAATGCGATACCGTAGGGTGAAATAAAATCGGATCACGTGTCAGAAAAGTTGTGCGAAGCAATTGGAGCACAAAATGGCGTGTCTGAGTGGGACACGAAGGTCAAGGGTGAAGAGCGTCTCGAGTAGATCATGCATGATGAGTTGGTTTCAAGAAACTGACTGGTCTTGTGCTCCCAAATGTAAAGTCACGGTAACGTGCTAAAAATGATCAAGGAAAAGATTGGGAAAATTAATTAATAATCAAATGGTCTAAATCGACCCGAAGTTGTGCGAAGCAAAAAGAGTACAAGGGAACAAGTTTGGATGGGATACTATATACCATCATGAAGGTAATCCTGTCCACTCCAAAACTCGTGAAGAAGATTTCCAGAGTTGAACATCCCTGATACTCCAAATATCAATGGCACGGGAAAGTACACTTAAGGATAAATAACAGAATAAATTATTTATTAAAACTAAATCAATCAAAGAAATTTAAAAAAAATAACCCAAAATTCAGGGTGCTCACATCCTATCCACTTTATAAAAATTTCGTCCTCGAAATTAAAATGTTCATAATCCTTCTAGGTCAAACCCCCACAATCAAATCCCATAACTTAAATAAAACATACCATCAAAAGGACGACATACAGGGTCATGGCATACGGTGGTAGTGAAAGTCTCATCTAGGTATACTAGTCATGCTAACCGAAACGGTCATAGGGTATCAAAACACACAAGCAATCTAGGGTGTTAAACTAGAAAGATACAGAAATAACAAATCATCAAAACTGTAAGGCAGTGTACCATCCTACATAAAAACTGGTACTCATCAAAAAAAAATAAAGATAACTACCAATTATCTATTAAAGGGGTACTATTCCAAAAAAAAATCAAATTCAGAAGTTAAAGAATGAAAGTCAATTGCATGGAAATCAAATCACAATATATATATTAAGAATATTTAGTCTCGATACGATCTAAGTTGATCAAATTGGGGAAATCAGGATTGGGCAATATGGAAGACAGTTCAACAAAGTCTGAGAATGAGCATACAAGGATGGAGATTCAGGTCACAATCAAATTTAATTCAATTGAGTACAACCCAAGATATAAATATGATAAGAAAAGGTGATCGAAGTCGATTTGGTCGTGATTAAGGAAACTAGGATTCAATGATATTGAAAAACCCTTTTAGAGAAAAACAAAAAAGATTTCATACGAAGTCAGTAAATCATCTCTCTCTGATACTATCAGTTTACCATTTGCTACTCATATTTTCTCACAAATCCCAGTATAAAAATTAACCCTCATATGATTATCATCGAAATTTTATAACCTTCAGTCATCTAAACCTTTACCATGATCACCATGGACAAATTTCCAAACTTCTAAAACATTTTCCACGAAGCATACCACTCTTAATTAGGTATCAACAATTATTCATTTAATCAAATTCCCAAATTCCTTCACCTCGTTCTAAATTAGATCCGAAACCTCTAAATCCAGTTTATGAAATCCTTGTACTTGTTTAAGTCAAGTCTCGTATTCTCTCAATTCTAATACCACCATGTCATACAATTTATTCTCGTTTATAAATCAACCTTCATATTTCTTCAACGTTCACCTTCAAATATTACCCTTTTGAATTCTACAATTTTCTCCAATCATCTAAAAATAATTCCTATAACTTAAAATCCTTGTGTTCTCTCTATCTCTAGTCACCCTCTTACAATATCTGGTTCAGCTTTGCATAATCATAGAATACAATTAAATTCTCCATTCCATCTCTAAATTTCTACATAGCCTTGTAATAGTCCCCAAGAATCAATAACCAAGATTTTTTAGTTCTCAGAACTAGGTTGACCTCTGATATCCTCATTAGTTTTTTTTTTGAAATACATCCATGAATTTCTCGTAACCCAAATTTTCTGCGATTGTTTCTAAATTGATAACATTTATCACTCGATTCCATTCTAAACCTTTACCACATCTCCCTCTCAATTTTTTTTCATATTTGACATCCAACATTCTGATTCCTATAAAATCATCCTATGATAACCATTTCCGTACTAGATGATTTATGTCACTTCCTCAACATTTCTCAGGTAAAATGATATGAAGATTCAAGGGTTTAAAGTCTACCTGACAGAATTATATACGAGACAGGGAATTGATGTAATCATGACAGTTATATAAGACAAGAATGATGGAAATAAAATATTGACAGGAAGAGAATGATAAAGGAATATGTTCTGCTTATCTGTTTAAAAGAGGAACCCATTTTGAATTCAGAGCTATAATATCAAATCCAAAATAAAGTCTAGCAAAATCATTGATTCATTGTATTAAGAAAAAATAAATTTTGTAAGAAGTTACACAAGGGTTTATAAAAACGGCTAAAGCTACTACTAAGTTAAATAATGAGAAACAAAACAAAACAAAAATTCTCTCTTTTTTTTGAAAGACTGAACAAAAGTAGTGAAAACATGTTCAAAACATTTAAGGTACAATCTGATAATTACATGCGTCTATCCAAAATCATGGTGCTCTAAATCCCCGTCATACTAGTAAGCAAGGCTACGATAATCACAAAGTCCTCGACTTAGGCACATACCTCTAGAATCGTGGTAATTAACATTTTTGCAATACCGCTAGCTTGGCTGCAAAAATCTTAAATTCCCACACCCTAGAAATATATCCAAAGCCAGACTATGTGTCCTCACCATGCTGGCTAATGTGACTATAGAAGACTAGATTCCAAACTTAGATGACCTAGCCCATATAATTCCATCTTGACAAAAATTAAATTAAATCAACAACGAATTCCCAAAAATCAAATCAAATTTATCAACGAACATCAAAATTCAAAAATGAACAAAAATCCATCAAAATACAAACTCGGATGCAACAGCTATCATCAAGATTCAAAATTCGACAATTATCCATCAAAATCAATAAATACAAACTCAAATTCAACCATAATCCATCAAAATTAAATTCAACAACAGAAAGTAAAGATAAATCAAATCAAGAAAAAAAGAGTTTTCAAATCGAAGTTAAAATAAGATTATCAAGGATCGTCCCAGGAATCTCTCAAGGGTTACTAACTGTGATTGAGTACCTTCAAAAATATATCTTATTCCTAGTGCAGGCTGTAGTGGTATTCTAGTTCGAATACCACTACACAAACTCGACCTGCATGGGCCACCACTAAAAACGTGTCACGACCCGCACCCACTGTTAGGGTACGAGAACGTAACGACGTCCAGCCTACACCGCAGTGTCGGCGGTAGAACGCTGTCCTAGGTCACAACATCTAACATATAATGCTAATCAGTTTATACTCCCCGAATGGGGGTGACATAGCAGATACAGTCTCAATCACATCTAAGGTAGAGCATGAAAAAGATAGATAAAACATGAAATCCAAAAGAGATACAGGAGATAGAAGTCTAAGTGTCTAAGATACATAAACCCAGAAATACATCTCAAAACTTAAATACAGTAATCCACAAAGTAAATACAACTCCAGACAAAATAAAATAACTATCTAAACAACCTCTACTATGTCTCCTCTAGGCTAGCAGGCAATCCTAGGCCATCTGTAAAATTTATCAACATGTCCAGTCAGGACAGGAGCGAGCACAATACATCTTAACAGTTCATAGCAGGTGAGAAAATATAATCATGCAGTAAAGTAAGATACAGGTACTGAAAGAAATGCAGTATATAAACAGGGAGAGAACTGTAATAGAAATATCTACTATACATAGAGAACTAGCAGTGACTAGTGAGTCAGAGTTAAACATGGACATGTAAATGGCATGGGATGATTCTGATGCTACATTATGGAATGATTCTGATGCTACACTACTGGTGTATTATTCACATGTCCACTTCTACTCCTCCGTACCCCCAATCAATACACAAGGATCCAACCAGGTTATATTATGATTCCATGCACAGGCCCCCGAAGGGTGATACATGGATGTCCCATAAATGGGGATTCTAGGAGACCCAATAAATGGGATAAGGATTCCAGGAATACTCTGTGATCATAAGAGTATATGTCACAAGTGATCAAAGAACCAATGAAGCATAGTGATACGCCATGTAAGTAAAACGCACAGAACATGTAGTACCCGATGCTCCCTAAGGATAACATCTCAAGAAGAGATCCATATAGTACCAATCTGTGTGACCAACGTGACAGTACAAGTAAAGTAATCTACTGCAGGAAATAATTCTAAGCAGGATATGAAATGATCAGAGAATGTACTCGCCTGATAACCTGAACAGCTGATAAGTATAGGGGGTCCGACTGAAGCCACAGAGTCCTATTTAAAGCAACACAGGTTACAAGGTGTTCAAGTTGTAATAATGAATCTCTACAAGCAATCTATATTATCCTAGGTTCTTCTAAGTCAAAGCAACTCTAGGTCGACTCCGGCTGTCACTCCCCGTTCCCGGAATGCATATTTTTACATGTACAACTCATATATATATTTATTTAATATTTATCATGTATTATCCTGTATTTAAATTCTTATAATTTCATGTTAATTAATTATCTGCTCTTTAATTTTTATGTTAATTAATTTCCTGTAATTTTATTTCTGCATTTTATTTCTGTATTTTATTTTTTGCTGTTATTCCCTGCTTTTAGTCTTGCTTTTGGTTCGGCCTAGATTAGGTTTTTCTCGGGTTCATGGTGGTTCACATGAACCGAACCCCCACCTACCACCCTTCCATATTTAAAGCCCCCATCCCCTTCTCTCTCCTCATAACTCTCATTCTTCACCATTACTTCTTCTTCTTCCTCTCATCACTCTCCACCTACCAGGAGAAGGCAAGTACATCTTGCTTCTTCTTCACCCATTTTTATGGTTCACTTGTCTTCCCTTTGTGATTCTAAGAGCGTTTACTGCTTAGCATTTTTTATTTCTGTGGCTTGTTTTCTTCCAGATCTATGCTGTTGTATTTTCGGTTGTTTATGGGTTTTGATCTCCCAACTTGGTGTGTTTTCAGAAGGAGATAGTTCATGTTGTAGAGCTTCTCCTTCTGAACCATGGGAACCTTGATTGGAGTTCGGGAGATTTTTAGTCACGCACACGTCCTTACGTGTTTGCGTGAATTTTTAGTCACGCACACGTCCTTACGTGTTTGCGTGAATTTTTAGTCACGCACACGTCCTTACGTGTTTGCGTGAATTTTTTGTCACGCTCACGTTCTTACGTGCGTGTGTGAATTTTAGTCACGCTCATGTCTTTACATGCGTGCGTGACTTTTGAGTTACGCTCATGTCTTTACATGCGTGCGTGACTTTTGAGTTACGCACACGTCTTTGCATGCGTACGTGAATTTCTTATCACGCTCACGCTGTGCGTGCGTGGATTTCTTATCACGCTCACGCTGTGCGTGCGTGAATTTCTTATCACGCTCACGATGTGCGTGCGTGAATTTCTTGTCCCGCTCATGCTGTGCGTGCTTGGATTTCTTATCACGCTGTTTATACGCTCACTCCTACCTACTAGACTTGGCGTACCTTTTTACGCGTACGATTCTTACGTGACTTGTTGGCCTTAGCATAGACTTGTTGGTGTGACTTCTTGACCTGGGTGTTTCTATTTGTCCTATAATTTATTCATTTAATGTTGGCATGATAATTCTCCTATTATATCCTTATGCCTTTTTGCATGAACTCGATAATCTTAGCATGTTAATATTTTTAATACATATGGTTGTATAGAACGTGCCCTGTGTCTTGATTGGTTTATGGATACCCAGTAAGACTGGAACTTGACCTTGAGAGTTATAGACTCGACCCATTTAATACTAATTGACTTTCATGCCTTGTCACCATTGATGACGATGGTTATCTTGACTAAAATTGATCATGTGTTCCTAGTTGGAACTAAGAGACTGGCTAGTCGTCTTATTGAATTGAATGAATGAGACACGTTCATGTTATGAACTATTGTAATCGACTGGCTGATCCCGAATATTGACATACAGGCACATGCAGGTTTCAAACTATTTATTTATTTATTTATTTATTTATTTATTTATTTTACAAAAGAAGCATGTGTACTTTATGGTCAAGGCATAATTATTCCATAGTTAGTTTGGATTGTTGCATTACGCTATGTAAGACCTGCATGGGCCACCACTAAAACCTTGTCACACCCCAGAACCAGAATACTGGAGAGCGGGGGAATGACTCAGCCTGCTACGTATTACGGGTAGAAGAAATACCGTATAATACGATCAATACTGTCTAACCAGACGAGGGGGTGCATACTACATAAAAGTCTTTCTATGGTCACTTTACATCTATTGTCTCAATCATTCAAGCAAGAAGCAAAAATAGAGAACATGTAAGATAAAGCAGTAAGGCATCCCAAACGTTCAGTCGAAATGTTCTTCATCATCTGGCTATGTTTTGTAAAGCCAGATATCAAGAACATTTTGACTGAGCGATTGGGACGCCTTACTGCTTTATCTTACATGTTCTCTATTTTTGCTTCTTGCTTGAATGATTGAGGCAATAGATATGAAGTGACCATAGAAAGACTTTTATGTAGTATGCACCCCCTCGTCTGGTTAGACAGCATTGATCGTATTATACGGTATTTCTTCTACCCGTAATACGTAGCTGGCTGAGTCATTCCCCCGCTCTCCAGTATTCTAGTTCTGGGGCGTGACAAGGTTTTAGTGGTGGCCCATGCAGGTCTGATTTCAGACTTGTGGGGTGTTTGATTTATAGGATGTCTCAATCACACGTGTTCTCCCTTGATCTCATGATTCGTTGTTCTCAACCCTTGCTTGACATTCCGGTATCCTTTGACTTCATTGATCCTTCATGTCCGGTTGTTTGATTGTTCTCTTGTCCCTTTTCTTAGGGGCACTTCGTCGGCATTGGTCAGAGCTGGGCAACAACAACAAAGGCAACATGGGCAACATGACCAAGTTGGTCAGCAACAAGGGCCAGTCTCACCTCAGGAGACTATCCAAGAAGAAGTGATAGTAGAACCAGCAGCTGGACCGCAGTATCCAAAAGTTCCAACGCCTCCCATAGTTCTACCTACCCCTGTGGAAGTGGACACACCAGCCCTTCTGGAGATCATGAGAGGAATGATGGCTACTCAGTAACATCAGATGTTGGCCCAGCAGCGCATGCACACTCATCTACAAGAGCAGAATGTGTTGCTCAACTAAGAATTGCAAACGGCTTTGGAAAGAGGAATGAGGACTGATTCAGGAGCATCAGCCAGGTTTTGCAAGTACAACCCCCACCGTTTCGAGGGCACGGAGGATGCCATCTCAGCTGATGCATGGCTTAAGGATATTGAGGCTATTCTGACAGCAGCTAAGGTACCGGTAGAAGAACGTGTGGATCTAGTGAAGTTGTTACTTCAGGATCTCGCATGTGATTGGTAGGAATCAGAAAAAGTGGGCATCAGACGTCCTGTGGCTTGGAACGATTTCACTGCAAGATTCAAGACCAAGTACTATAGAGTTGTGGCACGGTTTGAGCTACAACAGAAGTTTATCAACCTCAGGCAGGCCGACAAGACTGTAGATGCTTATGCAGCGGAGTTCTGCAGATTGAGTAGATTCGCCCCAGAGATGGTAGCAACAGAGAGCCAGAGGGCTATGAGGTTTCAGCAAGGGTTTCATCTTGAACTCTTACAATTGATAGAGGGGCACAATTACCAAACTTTTGACGAAGTATTGACGGCAACTCGAAGGCATGAGATCACCATTTAGAGGCTTGCGACAAGGACTGGGGGTCAGAAGAGATCCTACAGTCAGATTGAAGGAGGAGGGGGAGCAGCGCCCCGAACAACAGCACCATCCACTGGCATTCGTATCCACGATGTGGCGATACGAGGACCAGCACCACCACCCAGGCAGCAGCAACAGCAACAGAGAAAGAACCAGCAACCCCCGGCGGGCTGCACTTATTGTGGGAAGATGGGATACACTAGAGATGTGTGTCGGATATTGAATGGACTGTGTCTGATATGTGGAAATCTAGACCATCGGGTTACCACATGTCCCATGAATTCGAGGTCAGTAGGACCAGGGCAACAGTTTTCTGCTCTGCCAGCACCAAGGGCAGGCCAGTATCGAGGACCAGCGGTGGCAGTAAGGCCGTTGGCACAGCGTCCGTTAATACCACAGGCTCAGATGTTTCGGCAGCAGGGGCCGTCGATGCAGCAACACCAGTATAGACCACCCCAGCATCATCAAGGAAGGGGCCAGCAGCAACATCAGGCTAGGCCGTAGCATGGAAACCAGCAAGAAGGTCGAGGGCAAGCATTCACTCTGTCCTTGGAGGAGGCATTGGCATCGAGAGATGTTATGGCAGGTAACATTCTCGTCACCTCATATCCCGCAGTAGCATTGTTTGATTCGGGAGCATCCCATTCATTTATATCTGCACAATTTGCGACACGACTAGGAATGGAGTTCGAGGCATTGCCAGGGAGGTTGAATATACTCACTGGTAATAGGCTCATAGGAGTTAGTAGAGTTATTTTAGCATGTAGCGTTGTAGTTTGCGGGTATTCCTTACCCGCCCGGTTGATAAAATTTCCTGTTAAAAATTTCGACGTTATCTTAGGCATGGACTGGCTGAAAGACAGTCATACGACAATAGATTGTCGTAGAGGGAGTGTATCTTTTGATATTCCAGGCATGAAGAGATTCACCTTAGTCAGATCAGAGGCAACTCAACAAGAGCAGGGAGTAATAACGGCAATGGAAGAAGTTCAGATTCCGAAGGTAGTTGAAGAGTTTCTAGACGTATTTTCTGAAGAACTTCTAGGTCTACCACCAGTTAGAGATATTGAGTTCAGTATAGAATTGGCACCAGGAACTAAACCGATATCAGATCGAGTTTATAGAATGGCGGATTCAGAGCAGGTCAAGGTATATCAGCACATAGAGGAACTGAAGGAGAAGAAGTTCATCCAAGCTAGCGTGTCACCATGGACAGCACCAGTGGTACTTGTGGAAAAGAAGGATGGGTCATCCAGATTGTGCATTGACTACAGGAAGCTTAACGCGGCCACAGTGAAGAACAAGTACCCATTACCCAGGATCGACGACTTATTTGATCAGTTGAGCAAAGCTAGAGTTTTCTCCAAGATAGATCTTCGTTCAGGGTACCATCAGGTGAGGGTTCGGAAGGAAGATATTTCTAAGACAGCATTCAGGTCGAAGTATGGGTATTATGAATTCTTAGTAATACCGTTTGGTTTGACCAATGCTCCATCAATATTCATGGATTTGATGAATCGCATCTTTATGCCATACTTAGACCTGTTTGTCGTTGCGTTTCTTGACGACATTCTCGTATACTCTGCTAGTGAAGAGGAGCATGAAGACCACCTCAGGAAAGTGTTACAGGTTCTGAGAGAGAACCAGTTGTATGCCAAGCTCAGCAAGTGTGAGTTTTGGTCGGATCATATTTTATTTTTGGGTCACATCATATCAGGAGCTGGAGTAGCAGTAGATCCCAAGAAGATAGAAGCAGTAGAAAGTTGGCCAGTACCCAAGACCGTGGCAGATGTGCGGAGCTTCTTAAGATTGGCAGGATATTACAGGAGGTTTGTGTCAGACTTTGCAAGGCTTTCAGCACCCATGACGCGCTTGACCCGGAAGGATGTACTATTCGTTTGGTCGGTAGAATGTCAGGCATCATTTGAGACTTTGAAGCAGAAGTTGATATCAGCACCTATTCTTATATTGCCAGTTAGACCCGGAGGTTTTACAGTATATTGTGATACGTCAGGTAAAGTAACTTGGATGTGTCCTTATGCAACATGGGAAGGTGATAGCATATGCATCTAGGCAGCTTCGGGACCACGAGAAGAATTACCCAACTCATGATTTGGAGTTAGCGGCAGTAGTGTTTGCTCTGAAGCTATGGAGACATTACTTGTATGGTGACCGAGTGGACATGTACACAGACCATAAAAGTCTGAAGTACATCTTTACTCAGAAGAAACTAAACATGAGGCAGAGAAGATGGCTGGAGTTGATCAAGGATTATGACATGGAGCTTCAGTATCATCCAGGCAAGGCTAATGTAGTAGCAGACGCTCTCAGCAGGAGAGACGGCGTATTTATGTTGACAACACAGAGGCATATCTTAGAAGACCTTCAGGAGATGGGCATCGAAGTTATACTTCCTAGTGATGTAGGAGTTCTAGTAAGTCTGCAAGTTCAATCCGACTTGGTAGACAGGATCAAGGCAGCTCAGGCACAAGACCCAAGGATTCAGAAGCTTAGGGCAGAATGTGAGTCAGGACTCAGGAAGGAGATGAGAATTCATGAAGATGGTACACTTAGGTTTGGATCACGTCTATGTGTGCCTAGTGGAGATATCAGACAGGAGGTTATGGCAGAAGCTCACAGTTCTCAGTATTCTATTCACCCTGGAGGGACCAAGATGTACCAAGATATCAAGCAGCATTTCTGGTGGAACGGGATGAAGAGGGAGATAGCTAGATTCGTTTTCCGTTGCTTGGTATGTTAGCAAGTGAAGGCAGAATAGCAGAGGCCAGCTGGGTTATTGTAACCGCTTCCTATCCCGGAATAGAAATGGGAGCATATTATAATAGACTTTGTGACCGGTTTACCGAGATCACTAAGTGGTAAGGACGCTATTTGGGTGATAGTGGACCGACTTACAAAGGTAGCACACTTTCTTCCTTTCAGAGTAGGGCAATCTACAGAAAAGTTGGCAGAGTTATATATATAACAGATAGTCAGACAGCATGGAGTCCCTGTCAGTATTGTGTCGGATCGAGATACCCGCTTTACATCACATTTCTGGAAGAGCTTACATCATAGTCTGGGTACCAAGTTAAGATTTAGCACGGCTTACCATCCGCAGACGGATGGGCAATCAGAAAGAACGATTCAGACTTTAGAAGACATGTTGCGAGCTTGCACTCTAGATTTTGGAGGGTCTTGGGAGAGTCACCTGCACTTGATCGAGTTCTCATACAACAACAGTTATCAAGCCAGTATCCAGATGGCGCCATTCGAAGCACTATATGGTAAGAAGTGCAGGTCACCGCTTGCATGGGATGATATCGGAAAGAGGAAGATGTTAGGTCCGGAAGTAATTGTTCAGACGGTTGAAGTGGTTAAGGGAATTAGAGAGCGACTTCGAGTTGCGCAGGACCGGCATTATCATTGGGCGGACCAGCATCGTAGGCCGTTAGAGTTCTCTGTTGGGGACCACGTATTCTTGCGGATCTCACCTACTCGTGGGGTCATTAGATTTGGCGTTCGTGGGAAATTGAGTCCGCGGTACGTGGGCCCATTTGCTATCCTTGATCGGGTAGGCGATGTTGCTTATCGTTTATCCTTTCCACCTTCGTTACGAGAGGTACATGACGTGTTTCATGTATCTCAGTTACGTAGCTATGTATCGGACCCAAGCTATATCCTCGATCATTCTGAGCTGGTTGTTGGTAGCAACCTGTCTTACGAGGAACAGCCTGTGTCCATTTTGGACCGAAGAGAGAAGATACTCAAGAACCGAACAATTAGTCTTGTCCATGTTGCTTGGGGTCATCACTCCTTGGGAGAGTCAACGTGGGAACGTGAGGATGATATCCGATCACGGTATCCACACCTGTTTGACTCACAAGGTATATCTCTTTCTGTATACCTTGATTGTCCTAATTCTTCATGCTTATCACCTTATGGGTAGAGCTACTTGATATCGTAGAATGATGAATTTACATATATAGTACTTGCTTTTGATATGGTAAAATGATTGCTTGATCACTAGAATTGCTTGGATTAGTTTAGCTCTGATATTTCTATCCTGCTTAGATTTGAAATTCCGAGGACGGAATTTTTCTAAGGTGGGTAGAGATGTCACTCCCCGTTCCTGGAATGCGTATTTTTACATGTACAACTCATATATATATTTATTTAATATTTATCATGTATTATCCTGTATTTAAATTCCTATAATTTCATGTTAATTAATTATCTGCTCTTTAATTTTCATGTTAATTAATTTCCTGTAATTTTATTTCTGTATTTTATTTCTGTATTTTATTTCCTGCTGTTATTCCCTGCTTTTAGTCTTGCTTTTGGTTCGGCCTAGATTGGGTTTTTCTCGGGTTTATGGTGGTTCACATGAACCGAACCCCCACCTACCACCCCTTCCATATTTAAAGCCCCCATCCCCTTCTCTCTCTTCATAACTCTCATTCTTCACCATTACTTCTTCTTCATCCTCTCATCACTCTCCACCTACCAGGAGAAGGCAAGTACATCTTGCTTCTCCTTCACCCATTTTTATGGTTCACTTGTCTTCCCCTTGTGATTCTAAGAGAGTTTACTGCTTAGCATTTTTTATTTCTGTGGCTTGTTTTCTTCCAGATCTATGCTGTTGTATTTTCGGTTGTTCATGGGTTTTGATCTCCCAACTTAGCGTGTTTTCAGAAGGAGATAGTTCATGTTGTAGAGCTTCTCCTTCTGAACCATGGGAACCTTGATTGGAGTTCGGAAGATTTTTAGTCACGCACACGTCCATACGTGTTTGCGTGAATTTTTAGTCACGCACACGTCCTTACGTGTTTGCGTGAATTTTTAGTCACGCACACGTCCTTACGTGTTTGCGTGAATTTTTAGTCACGCTCACGTTCTTACGTGCGTGCGTGAATTTTAGTCACGCTCATGTCTTTACATGCGTGCGTGACTTTTGAGTTACGCTCATGTCTTTACATGCGTGCGTGACTTTTGAGTTACGCACACGTCTTTGCATGCGTGCGTGAATTTCTTATCACGCTCACGCTGTGCGTGCATAGATTTCTTATCACGCTCACGCTGTGCGTGCGTGAATTTCTTATCACGCTCACGCTGTGCGTGCGTGAATTTCTTGTCCCGCTCACGCTGTGCGTGCGTGGATTTCTTATCACGCTGTTTATACGCTCACTCCTACCTACTAGACTTGGCGTACCTTTTTACGCGTACGATTCTTGCGTGACTTGTTGGCCTTAGCATAGACTTGTTGGCGTGACTTCTTGACCTGGGTGTTTCTATTTGTCCTATAATTTATTCATTTAATGTTGGCATGATAATTCTCCTATTATATCCTTATGCCTTTTTGCATGAACTCGATAATCTTAGCATGCTAATATTTTTAATACATATGGTTGTGTAGAACGTGCCCTGTGTCTTGATTGGTTTATGGATACCCAGTAAGACTGGAACTTGACCTTGAGAGTTATAGACTCGACCCATTTAATACTAATTGACTTTCATGCCTTATCACCATTGATGACGATGGTTATCTTGACTAAAATTGATCATGCGTTCCTAGTTGGAACTAAGAGACTGGTTAGTCGTCTTATTGAATTGATTGAATGAGACACGTTCATGTTATGAACTATTGTAATCGACTGGCTGATCCTGAATATTAACATACAGGCACATGCAGGTTTCAAACTATTTATTTATTTATTTATTTATTTATTTTATAAAAGAAGCATGTGTACTTTATGGTCAAGGCATGATTATTCCGTGGTTAGTTTGGATTGTTGCATTACGCTATGTAAGACCTGCATGGGCCACCACTAAAACCTTGTCACGCCCCAGAACCAGAATACTGGAGAGCGGAGGAATGACTCAGCCAGCTACGTATTACGGGTAGAAGAAATACCGTATAATACGATCAATGCTGTCTAACCAGACGAGGGGGTGCATACTACATAAAAGTCTTTCTATGGTCACTTCACATCTATTGTCTCAATCATTCAAGCAAGAAGCAAAAATAAAGAACATGTAAGATAAAGCAGTAAGGCGTCCCAAACGCTCAGTCAAAATGTTCTTCATCATCTGGCTATGTTTTGTAAAGCCAGATATCAAGAATATTTTGACTGAGCGTTTGGGACGCCTTACTGCTTTATCTTACATGTTCTCTATTTTTGCTTCTTGCTTGAATGATTGAGACAATAGATGTGAAGTGACCATAGAAAGACTTTTATGTAGTATGCACCCCCTCGTCTGGTTAGACAGCATTGATCGTATTATACGGTATTTCTTCTACCCGTAATACGTAGCTGGCTGAGTCATTCCCCCGCTCTCCAGTATTCTGGTTCTGGGGCGTGACACCGGCCAATAATCTAGTCAAACTAGGTTAAGTGTTGACTTACAGTTGACTTTGGGTCAACTGGTCAACTCTGGTCAAACAGGGTCAATTCTAGTCTAATTATTAAAGATACAAAGTGTACTTCGTTATTCGTACGTCGAAACTTACGACACGCAAATCGAGATGAGATGATCAACGGTAAAGTTGATAATTTTATTATAGTGATCCACGTGTCCAACTTGTCAATTTCAGCGATATGAGATCACTAGAATTGACTGATCTCAGTTTCGTTGTACTAATCCCGAAATACGAACATTATAAGAATTAATTATTAATTAATTATAAAAAGGTTAAACTCGGAGAAATTATCAACAAACATTGTCGGACGATGAAATAAATATCACCAACGTGTCCAGAATGGTCAAATTAGCTAGGATAGCCTACCCATCGGTCCAATTTGGACACAAAGGCAAAAAGGTAATTTTGGGTCAAAACAGTATCCGTGTCGAAGCCGTTTTGCACCGAAAAATGTGCAAAAAAATAAGTCTATAAAATATAAAAAAATTATATGTCCACGAAACCAGAATGACGATATGAACCCAACGGTATCTCCAGAATTGGATTTCGTTGACCCGATCCCAATTTGGTCCGTTGACCAGAACTTGGAATTCCGGTTTGCACGAAAATGCGTGTCGGAGCCAAAGTTCTCAAAACTCAGCAAACTACCTGTCAACGAGTCCAGAATGATGATACGAACTCAACGGTATCTCTGGAATTGGATTCCGATGAGCCGATCTCAAAATGACCCGTTGACCCGGATATTGGTATCCGACTTGCACCGAAATGCATGCCGGATCCAATGTCCACCAAAACCTAGCAAATTATATGTCAACGAGTCCAGAATGACGATACGAACTCAACGGTATATCCGGAATTAGATTCCGATGAGCCAGCGTCAAAAAGTCCCGTTGACACAGAATGTGGGACCCACTTTGCACCGAAAAATGTGCCAGGGCCCACGTTCTCCAAATCTAACAAATTTTATATGAAAACATGCCAGAACGACGCCACGAGTCTAATGGTGGTGTCAGAAATGAAATCTGGAGTCCCGTGTTCAAAAATGGAATTTTACAAGCTGGAAATTATAAATTCGGACGGCCAACTTTGGCGTCGAATTCAACCAATCAAACAAGCTCACAATGAAACGAAACTGGAGGGGTAGCAAGAGAATTATACCAGCTTCGCACCGGAACTGTTAGCACGCCAAACGGAGCTGCGGTGGAGGAGATACAAGCTGACGAAGTTGGCCCCGCAAAACTGTCCAAATTTAATACAATTTAAACGGTCAACTTGGTGGCCGGTTTTGATGTATCAAACGATAAAATCAACGGCTGAAAATTGACATGAGTGAAGGTGGATATACCGAGATCGTGATGGAGTGAAGAAATCGACGATCCAACGGTCGGAATCCCAGAAAAATGCGTGCGAAGTTGCTGCGACGGGGCGCCAAAACGAACTTGGTTTTGCACGCGTCACGGCGGGAATTCGTGCAAAACGCACGAATCGCCTATACGTCGCGCTGGAGGAGGAGAGGCGGACCCAGGGAGGGTCGCCAAAGTTTGTCCGCCGTAGGAGGGCACGGCCACGTCGGCGCATGGCCGACGGCGGTGCCGTACCGCTCGTGCGCGTGCGGCAAGGGCGCGCGCTGTGCTGCCATTGTAGCTACTGCTGCTGGCTACAACGATGGTGGTGCACGGCCTGGCCGGCGATGGCGGGGGACTGCACGGCCAGCGAAGGCACGGCAGCACGCGTGGGGCACGACGGCGACGATGGATGGTCGGCCGATTTTGAAGGTGGTGGTGGCGGATGGTGTTGATATGATGGTAGTGATGGTGATTTCGAAGGAAGGAGGAGGAAATAAGGAGAGGGTGGTCGGTTGCTGAGCTCGCCGTGGTGGTGGCCGGCAGCGCTCGGCCGGGGAGGAGGTGGTCGAGGCATGGTGAGGTTGCTGCTGTTGCATGGTGTTGGTGAATTAAAATAATAGAAATGAGAGAGAGAAAGAGATAAGTTAATTAAAGAGAGAGAGAAAGAAATGTTATCCTCTCAATCTAGGGCCTGCCAACATGTGGGAGTGAGTGCTGTGAGGGAATAGAGGGTTAGGATTAATTTAGGGAAAACCAAGGCTTAGGATTTAAATGGCTAAAGTAGGTCATTCCAATAGGGATTAAAATCAATGGAAATTTTCCATTAAATATTAAAAATAGGTAAAATGAGTACTTGATATTTTTGGGCAAGAAATATGAGGGTGTTATGATGGAGTGTAACATGGAGCTGGGCTGGACTCGGTGGAGCCGGATTGGGTCAAAATCGGACATTGTGCAAAAATCGAATGAAAATTAGGTGTTGATTATCATGGGTAAATAAGTAGCACATGGGGATTCCAATAAATTGGACACAATTGTCATGCAGGTAGTAGGCTCAATGTGGGCCATGTCTATAATTGGGGTTGACAGGTTTGGTCGATAGGGTACCCACAAATCAAGTTGGAAAATGAATGCGACACCGTGGGGTGAAATAAAATCGGGTCACGTGTCAGGAAAGTTGTGCGAAGCAATTGGAGCACAAAATGGCGTGTCTGAGTGGGACACGAAGGTCAAGGGTGAAGAGCATCTCGAGTAGATCATGCATGATGAGTTGGTTTCAAGAAACTGACTGGTCTTGTGCTCCCAAATGAAAAGTCACGGTAACGTGCTAAAAATGATCAAGGAAAAGAGTGAGAAAATTAATTAATAATCAAATGGTCTAAATCGACCCAAAGTTGTGCGAAGCAAAAAGAGTACAAGGGAACAAGTTTGGATGGGACACTATATACCATCATGAAGGTAATCCTGTCCACTCCAAAACTCGTGAAGAACATTTCCAGAGTTGAACATCCCTGATACTCCAAATATCAATGGCACGGGAAAGTACACTTAAGGATAAATAACAGAATAAATTATTTATTAAAACTAAATCAATCAGAAAAATTTAAAAAAAAAACAACCCAAAATTCAGGGTGCTCACAATCGTCCTCGCTAAGGCGTGATGCCGCATGAGCCAAGATTGCGCTCGTGTAAGGCGGGTTCCATAACGGCCGATTTCAGCGGCTGCGACGGGGTCGTCGCACAGAAGTCCCATGTAGAGACATTGAATAATAGCAGCGGAATTTAGAACAAAACACAAGTTATGCAAAAGAAGCTCTTTATTGATATTGAAACAAAGGTTACAATGGAACGCAAGGCCAAGATTACAAGTCTCTCAAGCTCACTCATCTCACATTTCAAGTCACTCAGCTCTCTCTCTCATCTCTCAATACAAGTCTTGAGCCAGCGGAAGCTGCGAAAGGCGATGTCTATATATTATGTCCCGTATAAGTCTTTACTCCATACGGCCGTGCGCTTCGAATCGCCAAGGAACTCCGTGCCTCGATGCATCCAAGCGAGCTCCGCGCCACGAGCTTCTACCTGTGCCTGCACATGTAAACTGTGTGGGTGTCAGTACTCAACTGTACTGGTAGAATGAGCTCCTCGCCCACCCATACAAAACTAATATATTTTATTTACTTTGTGCAACATAGTCCCTTGTTATCAATTGTCTTTCTAGTCTAGCCTTAGGATCAGTTTTATGACCAACGCCTTACCTATTTTGTGTCTTTAGACCATCTCGTGCTTGCAATGACAATGTTAACTCATACCTTGCCTCAAGACCCTTCTTGTGCCAACAACGTTAACCTATCGAGTCGTATTTGTCTTACGACTTAAAATCAGAGACGCAACTACGCGATGAAGCCCTATTTTCTGTGTGACCGTGCTACAAACCCTTGCTGAGGCCGTGCCTTGCAAGTTAGTGAGACTTAACCATATCGCCGCCTCGCGGCCCTTGCCGCCTAGCGGCCCTTGCTACTTTGACCACCAACTGACCAAATCGAGACTTGTGAACTTAGTGTCACTTGACCGACTTGCCTTGCGGCGTTCCCTGACTTAAACTTGAACAACTCAAACCCAACTTTTGTAACTCACATGTCAACACTTGAGACTCGATGACACATCTCGTGCTGAAGCACGACGCCTATGTTGAAACCCAATCTTAGGCCCAAACTTTGTGTTCTAACTGTACATACCTTCGACTCAACTCAATCCAAAGGCATACACGCGGATAGCCGCTATTTGTCGACATCTATATGAACTTGGCCACTAGCATCACAAGCTATACCTTGACGTATAGTTTTGTTAATCAGGGTCCTTTCGACGCAAGTAGCTAGCTCCGTCGCAAGTCTTCGCTTAACCTGTGCTGAAACCTTATGCACGACTATACCCTGTTTCCTCCTAGGACGAGTCGGTCCCATGGCCAAGGGTTGCCGCTCGAGGATTCATCGCCCTTGTCGACAAGTTGTCAAATGACTATGCAAGACTCGACACAAGCTGACGTCTCACACAGTCATTCATCTACCAAAACCAAGACTTCTATCCTTGAGACCCCTCGACGACCCACGGTCGCGAGCATTTTCTTCCTTATTATCCTATCATTTGGTTCAACTCATGAATACCTATTTGATATCCCTTTCTTAAAACTCACTTTGAATCACTTATAGTCCTTGCCTTAAACACCAAGTCCGTGCATCGTACCTTAAGCCAATCGTGCTCTACGCGACACTCCTGCCCAAGTCGACGGGCCTTGAGATCGCGGGACTACTTAACTTTGACAAACTGTGAAAGAGCGGGATGATACTTGTAATGTCTTAGGTCGACCGGCATAACTTTGCCTAACATAACTTCGCAACAACTTAACGAGCAAAGGCTGCGTCAAGCTTTACCTCAACGGATCGTGCCGTGCACGCATCCAACTTGAACGACCAAGTCACTTGGATGCCTAGACTTAGGTCACAAGCCGCTCAACGCAACTTAACTCATGGGCAAGCCAAGGCTATGCCAAGCCTTGGACGACGGGGCCGTGCATGCTTTATGAAGCATTCATGTGGGCAACGCCTATGACTTAGGCTAACTCTTAGCTTTTGTACCGAAGACCAACTTTCCTTCTCCCAAGCCACGAAACGAAGGACCGAGTGTCATTTTCAAAGCACGTCGTACACCGACTCTATGCCGACCGTTGGACCTTTCCATATTCTAACTCCATCCGACCCGTCGGGATTATTTCCTTTAGCTATATGGATTCATCTCTTTTATTATTAAGCCTACTTGTGCAAGTTGAAAACATGCGTTTTATTATGTGAAGGCAAGAATGAGACAAGTTCACCGAAACTACCCCACCTGAGCGAGCGGTCCCCTCGACCGAGCGATGTCTCCGAGTAGCCGTTGCAAGGCTAAGTCCGAACGCCGTCGGCGTTTCGATTCCTCCGATTGACTGAGCAGGACGGAGCACTACATCATACACCACTCAGAAAAAGTTTCGTCCTCGAAACTAAATGAGTACACTTATCGACTTATCACTTTACTCAACATTCAAGGACTCTCGCACACACTTCTCCTATGCGTTCCCTCAAATCCGAGCCACGCTCGTGCTACCCTCAATCCTTTCTTCAAAACTCATGATCTCAAAATCTTCGACATTTCTCATTCCTTAAGTCTCACTTGATTCAGCGTATCACTTAGTTTGGATCGTGCACACATTTCAGGCGTCTCCGAAATACATGCATTTTAACCAAGCCTTGTGATAGTGAATCCAATTCCACCTATCGATCCATCCACTCAATCCTGAAAATCAATCCTACCAATGCTAACTCTCGCAACATGGACATCTCGCCTAGCCGCTAGGCAATCTCTTTGGGCTAAAGTCAATTGTCAGTATTAGAATCACAGTTCCCAAACAACGATATCAACACTGACCTCATCCTAAGGTCAAACCAAGTTGATAGTACGGAGTTTGCTACCCAAGCTCGCATCACTCCGATTTTTAAACATCGAGCATCGATTCCCTACGTACATCCCAATATTTGTCGCATGGGGTTCGAGTCGTTCAGCAAAGCCATCCTACGATAATTCACGTTCAACCAATCCTCGACAAGACCATATCGCTCGTTCATCAAGCCGTTTTGCATAATCTATCTCTTCGTACACGTTCGATATAATCTACCTATCAATCCTTCTCAAGTCAAGCACGCTACGACATGATTTACCGCTAAACCATAATTCACATTTCATACTCCATAAGTCATTCATCCCAATTCATGTAATCGGTCATGAGGTCGTCTAGCTTAGCAATATGTTGTGCCCCGATCTCATGCGAGTCAAATTATCTACGATAGGCATGAATCACCAAGCACGCTCTTGCGGGATAATCATCCTCATCGGGACATAACTCTTGTTCGAGTCTAGACTAATTCATTCTCGATACGCGGATTGGACCTACTCAATCCTCAAGTTTATTTCATTCGTCGATCGCAAGTCCTAACATCCTCAAATTTTCCTTCGCATCAAACCGACAAGTCGAGACAATCAAAGTTTCTGCATCCTGATTTTTCCGAGTTCGATCATTCCCGTGACATGAATCACCATGCCAGCGCTCACGCGGAACAATCGCCCCAAATCCGATGCAACGCATGTGCGAGGCTAGAGTTGCACTCGCGCAAGATAAGATCGTCGATGTTGTGGCTATCAACGTAACCATCAAGACACAATCATTTTCATCCAACATTCATCTCAATCAAAATTCTAAGTATAGCATCCAACCGAATAATAACACTTGCACGATCGTCTTTCGTCGAGTCAGAGTACCCCCGAGTTATCGCATATCGATCTTTGATACGCCTCAATACCATCGATGATATGCGTAACCTGACGATCTTCCTTTACAACCAAATTTTGAGTCATGCGAACGATGCTATCGTCCGACTGGACAATCTCCTCGACATTCAAATTCTAGTTCGATTATTATCCTTCGAATCATTCACAACATCAATTTTCTTAAACCAATTTCACGTATTGTTCATCCGTTTACCTCAAGTCATCGACCAACGCATTTCCTCAATTCATATTATTCCTTGCTAACTCAAATTATCGAGCAACATTCAATCCAATCCTTAGAGTCATTACGTAACTTCAAAATCAAACCTTTCATGCACGCTATCTTCCCGTCGTACTAACTTTTCGTATACGATCTGTATCAATTTCCTCGATCAAGTCATTCATTCATACACCCTAACTTTTCCTCGATTCGATTTCACCTACTCAATCATTTTTACGTTTCACACTCACAAAATTCTCAATCCCGTGCACGTTCCGTGCGCGTCAATTTCTAAGTTATTCAAATTGACTCATCAAAATCTTCAAGGCTATGTTTTGCTCAATCATATTCAATCTAAGGCTTTGCATCTACGCGACGCTTGCTGATAGACTCGCCGGCACCCCACATCCTCAATCGATCGATCGACATTCCTGAGACTATCGCATACACCACTCAGGAATAAAGTCATTCAACAAATCCTCAAAACTATCACTCGAATCACAATCTACTTCTTCGAATTCCCGTCTGAGCGATTCCTTAAATTTCAAGCACGTTCACCTTATATCGTACCGACGATAACATCGTTGTTCGATAGCACCCCTATCGATAGTTATCTCACTTTTACTCAATCGAGTACAACTTATTCTTGTCCGACACATTACGAAGCCCGCACTCGACTTTTCTAAGGTCGACGCAACTTTGGTGTATATGCCCAGCCCGACTTAGCCAACTGTGCTTACGCAAACCATCTTTTTGTTTTTTTCAAAAACTGTTCTCCTACGTTTTGCAAAATAGATAGACTTATTGTATGGACATCCCATGGAACATTTGAGAGAGAGCTCACCAACGATATCAACTTTGCGAAAGCAACAATTCAGAGTTTGCGGAAACAACGAGTAAAAGAATTCAATCGATAGTCCAAGAACGTAAAGCCGTGCTCTGATACCATTATGTCACGCCCTGCTTCCGTAGGAGCGATCGTCCTCGCTAAGGCGTGATGCCGCACAAGCTTAGATTGTGCTCGTACAAGGCGGGTTCCATAACGGCCGATTTCAGCGGCTGCGACGGGGTCGTCGCACAGAAGTCCCATGTTGAGACATTGAATAATAGCAGCAAAATTTAGAACAAAATACAAGTTATGCAAAAGAAGCTCTTTATTGATATTGAAACAAAGGTTACAATGGGGCGCAAGGCCAAGATTGCAAGTCTCTCAAGCTCACTCATCTCACATTACAAGTCACTCAGCTCTCTCTCTCTCTCATCTCTCAATACAAGTCTTGAGCCAGCGGAAGCTTCGGAAGGCGATGTCCATACATTATGTCCTGTATAAGTCTTTACTCCATGCGGCCGCGCGCTTCGAATCGCCAAGGAACTCCGTGCCTCGACGCATCCAAGCGAGCTCCGCGCCACGAGCTTCTACCTGTGCCTGCACATATAAACTGTGTGGGTGTCAGTACTCAACTGTACTGGTGGAATGAGCTCCTCGTCCACCCATACAAAACCAACACGTTTTATTTACTTTGTGCAACATAGTCCCTTCTTATTAATTGTCTTTCTAGTCTTGCCTTAGGATCAGTTTTATGACCGATGCCTTGCCTATTTTGTGTCTTTAGACCATCTCGTGCTTGCAACGACAATGTTAACTCATACCTTGTCTCAAGACCCTTCTCGTGCCAACAACGTTAACCTATCGAGTCGTGTTTGTAGTGCCCCACTCCTTGCGGTCCACTATGTAATACCTACAGCTTGTTGACTCAGTCATGAACTGAATATTTGGTGAAACCTTTGCCGGTATCGATTGATCACGGATGAAATGCAATGAACCTTTCCAATTGATGGATTGGCTTCTATTGAAATGAATCCAAGAGTTTTGCTGAATTTTTTCTCTCGCTGCTTGGTTTTGATGAATGCGTTTTCGTGTTGGTTTTCGATGATTGGTTTTCATTGTTCGCTTTTATCGCATTTCGCATTCATTCTGAATCTTGAGAGAAAGAGACGAAGTATGCTAATCAACTGTTGGTGCCATTGTAGGCCGCGTGAATTGTTCGTGAACGACGCGTGAAGTCCCTCCTTCTCTCTACTAAGATTCATCTCGGTGAGTTGCTTCAACCGAACAAATATTGATCTGTACGCCTAATAAAAATGATCTCTAGTCCACTCTGTTGCCTTGTCCCAATGATCAACGATACCCCAACAAAAGATAAGAGAAGATAATTGAATTGAATCAAATGCAAGAATATGTGTTGCTACTCGATCTGCTCAATAAGAATAATCATCTGCTTGTCACTAGTATGCTTGAAAATGTAGACATGTACAGACGAACTTGTACGTGTTGAGAAGAACCTGAAGGCATGAATCAAACGTGTCGTATATCTGTGCATAAGTCCAAATGTGTCTCATCTGATAGAACGGCTAGAGCATGCATTTGGTCTCGGACAACTTGTATACAAGGAAACATTTGTCTCTCGGGTGGTATCTGGGGGCACCTGGAACCGCTTGGCCTAGGAGAGATTAGGGCCTCCATGTGAAAATGGGAGTCGATCTGAGTCCTTAGCGACGAGCTGAACCAAAGAGTCACAGCGGCTAATCATGGGGATAACCCATGGACCAACATATAGAATAGTCCACCTGCATGACCCGAGTGACAACTTCAATATCTGCAAGATTGAATCATGAATTACTCATTATGCAAATTGTGCTAACGTGGTTTTGTGCAGGGATGACTGCCGGCGATGGTAAGTTGCTATGATATATTCTACTGTCATGTTCTTATGAATTGTTAAAAAGAACCTAGACAAGTAGAAAGATCACTAGTAAATATTAGCTCAACATATTGATTTAGTGCAGAGATTTGCGAGTTCGGCCAAAAGCCGCTCGCCAGTACATGATGTGTGCTGACCCACGTTGTGGGCATCCTTTTCAGAAAGCAAAAGGAGACAGGGGGATTTCAAGTGAGGCACCGAAGCTCGTCTAGCCCAGTAGAGCTCGTGGATCGCCTCGAAGTTTCATTTCATTCCAGTCAAGTTACCAGTTTTTATTTCCTTTGAAGGTGTCTTTCAATTCCAGCTTGTAATAAAGGATATGATGTATGGACATTGTGGCTAATTTCAAAAGAGTGTTTCAAAGAGAGTCATGTAGCCAAATTATAAGGCAAATCTGAGTTACAAAGCTTTGTACTTGTATTCCTATCAAGCTTATGAATAAAAAAAAGTATTTTCATTTTAAATCTCTGTGTCCAATATTTGGTTTTCTGCAATGAATGGGTACGTGCGTGTGTTTTGCTTAACTAATGGGTGTGTGCATATGTGTTTTGCTTGACTAGTTGTTTTGTGCAGGTACATAGCCTTGTGCAAGTGCAACTTAGGCTTGCACGGCATCACGCCTTAGCGAGGACGATCGATCCCGCAGGGATCCAGGCAAGACGGACGACCCCAGCGTGATCGGGGCGTGACAAAGTGGTATCAGAGCACAGTTTTACGTCCTTGGCCTCTTGCAAATATCGATTTTGAAAAAGTATATAAAGTACTTTGACGGCTTTCAAAAGTGTCCCGATTTTGAGTTATGAAAACCAATGCCCCATACAATAAGTCCATAATATTTTATGAGACTGACAGAAGTTATACTCTTTTGTAGAGAAATGGCCCTTACTCGACCAGCTTCCTCGACAGATCCTATAGAACAGATCATGAGAATGTTGGAACTGCAGAGGCAGGACAGCGAGGAAAACAATCAGATACATCAGGCCCGAATAGAGGCCCAACAAAAGCAGTTGGATGCCTTGACCCAGCTTGTCACGGCGCTTGCGGCAAATCGAGATACCACCGCAGCGACGAAACCAACGGGAACGCCCGAGATCGAACCCGTAGAGGGTGATGAGCCCCATCCAGCGCAAAGGCACACTTCCTTTAGGCCAAAGGACTTCTTAGATGCGAAACCTCCAGAATTTGAAGGCAGGACATCACCCGATAAGGTGATAGACTGGATTGATAAAATGGAGAGTCTGTTCGCGTTCATAGGAGTTCCAAGCGGCAAGAAGGTAGTTTGTGCCATTATGCTTCTACTGCTGCGGGCAAAGGATTGGTGGAAGACGAAGAAGCCGGCGCTGCTCGCAACGGCTAGGAATGGGAAGATCTCATGGCCTCGTTCAAGAAGGCATTTCTGGATCAATATCTGCCTCCAGCCATGAGCAAGAAAATGGAGGATGACTTCAACACACTGGAACAGGGGAATATGTCCGTGGAGGACTATGAGTCTGAATTTGCTAAGCTAGCAAATTTTGCCGCTGCTATGCTCCCTACGGAACAGACTCGCATAAATCGATTCGTTGGAGGTCTGAATGATGACATCCAGTTAAGTGTGCTGAATCGAGAATGCGGGTCCTATTCTCAAGCCTTTGAGGCGGCGCTACAGGTGGAACAGTTTTGCCAGAAGATGACGTCAGCAAAGACGCAATACAGTCGTAACCAGCCCGCTAAAAGATATCATGACGGAGAGAAAAAGATTGACGGGGAACAAAACAACAAGCCTGTATGCGGCTTCTGCGGTCGACGAGGGCATGTCAAAGAAGACTGCCGCTATGTGAATGGCCAGAGTTGCAGTCACTGTGGCAAGAGTGGGCACATCAAGGAGGACTGTCGTGCCGCTAACCATACTTGTTTTCGTTGTGGCCAACAGGGCCACTCAGTCAAATATTGCCCAAAAAGAATAGAACGGATCAGAACAGAGATGACACAGAAGAGCGTGGGCAGCTGCCAGGCCCACCGCCGCTTCGAGACCAACAGCACAACCAGCCGCAGCGGACTAATGCGCGCGTCTATAATCTCTCCACGTTGCTTGATCCAGAATGCAACACAAGAGGAGGTGAGTTTGTATCTTAAGTTTTGAGGACAAAACTTTTTCTCGGTGGGTTATTATGTAGTGCCCCGCTCCTTGCGGTCCACTATGTAATACCTACGGCTTGTTGACTCAGTCATGAACTAAGTATTTGGTGAAACCTTTGCCGGTATCGATTGATCACGGATGAAATGCAATGAACCTTTCCAATTGATGGATTGGCTTCTATTGAAATGAATCCAAGAGTTTTGCTGAATGTTTTCTCTCGCTGCTTGGTTCTGATGAATGCGTTTTCGTGTTGGTTTTCGATGATTGGTTTTCATTGTTTGCTTTCATCGCATTTCGTATTCATTCCGAATCTTGAGAGAAAGAGACGAAGTATGCTAATCAACTGTTGGTGCCATTGTAGGCCGCGTGAATTGTTCGTGAACGGCGCGTGAAGTCCCTCCTTCTCTCTACTAAGATTCATCTCGGTGAGTTACTTCAACCAAACAAACATTGATCTGTACACCTAATAAAAATGATCTCTAGTCCACTCTGTTGCCTTGTCCCAATGATCAACGATACCCCAACAAAAGATAAGAGAAGATAATTGAATTGAATCAAATACAAGAATATGTGTTGCTACTCGATCTGCTCAATAAGAATAATCATCTGTTTGTCACTAGTATGCTTGAAAATGTAGACATGCATGTACAGACGAACTTGTACATGTTGAGAAGAACCTGAAGGCACGAATCAAATGTGTCGTATATCTGTGCATAAGTCCAAATGTGTCTCATCTGATAGAACGGCTAGAGCATGCATTTGGTCTCGGACAACTTGTATACAAGGAAACATTTGTCTCTCGGGTGGTATCTGGGGGCACCTGGAACCGCTCGGCCTAGGAGAGATTAGGGCCTCCATGTGAAAATGGGAGTCGATCTGAGTCCTTAGCGACGAGCTGAACCAAAGAGTCACAGCGGCTAATCATGGGGATAACCCATGGACCAACATATAGAATAGTCCACCTGCATGACCCGAGTGACAACTTCAATATCTGCAAGATTGAATCATGAATTACTCATTATGCAAATTGTGCTAACGTGGTTTTGTGCAGGGATGACTGCCGGCGATGGTAAGTTGCTATGATATATTCTACTGTCATGTTCTTATGAATTATTAAAAAGAACCTAGACAAGTAGAAAGATCACTAGTAAATGTTAGCTCAACATATTGATTTAGTACAGAGATTTGTGAGTTCGGCCAAAAGCCGCTCGCCAGTACATGATGTGTGCTGACCCACGTTGTGGGCATCCTTTTCAGAAAGCAAAAGGAGACATGAGGATTTCAAGTGAGGCACCGAAGCTCGTCTAGCCCAGTAGAGCTCGTGGATCGCCTCGAAGTTTTATTTCATTCCAGTCAAGTTTCCAATTTTTATTTTTTTTGAAGGTGTCTTTCAATTCCAGCTTGTAATAAAGGATATGATGTATGGGCATTGTGGCTAATTTCAAAAGAGTATTTCAAAGAGAATTATGTAGCCAAATTATAAGGCAAATCTGAGTTACAAAGCTTTGTACTTGTATTCCTATCAAGCTTATGAATAAAAAGAAGTATTTCTATTTCAAATCTCTGTGTCCAATATTTGGTTTTCTGCAATGAATGGGTGCGTGCGTGTGTTTTGCTTAACTAATGGGTGCGTGCGTGTGTGTTTTGCTTGACTAGTTATTTTGTGCAGGTACATGGCCTTGTGCAAGCACAACTTAGGCTTGCACGGCATCACGCCTTAGCGAGGACGATCGATCCCGCAGGGATCCAGGCAAGATGGATGACCCTAGCGGGATCGGGGCGTGACAGTATTTGCCTTACGGCTTAAAATCAGAGACGCAACTACGCGATGAAGCTCCATTTTCTGTGTGACCGTGCTACAAACCCTTGCTGAGGCCGTGCCTCACAAGTCAGTGAGACTTAACCATATCGCCGCCTCGCGGCCCTTGCTACTTTGACCACCAACTGACCAAATCAAGACTTGTGAACTTAGTGTCACTTGACCGACTTGCCTTGCGGCGTTTCCTGACTTAAACTTGAACAACTCAAACCCAACTTTTGTAACTCACATATCAACACTTGAGACTCGACGCCACATCTCGTGCTGAAGCACGACGCCTATGTTGAAACCCAATCTTAGGCCCAAACTTTGTGTTCTAACTGTACACACCTTCGACTCAACTCAATCCAAAGGCATACACATGGATAGCCGCTATTTGCCGACATCTATATGAACTTGGCCACTAGCATCACAAGCTATACCTTGACGTATAGTTTTGTTAATCGGGGTCCTTCCGACGCAAGTAGCTAGCTCCGTCGCAAGTCCCCGCTTAACCTGTGCTGAAACCTTATGCACGACTACACCCTGTTTCCTTCTAGGCCGAGTCGGTCCCATGGCCAAGGGTTGCCGCTCGAGGATTCATCGCCCTTGTCGACAAGTTGTCAAATGACCATGCAAGACTCGATATAAACTGACGTCTCACACAGTCATTCCTCTATCAAAACCAAGACTTCTATCCTTGAGACCCCTCGACGACCCACGGTCGCGAGCATTCCTTCCTTGAGACCCCTCGACGACCCACGGTCGCGAGCATTTCCTTCCTTGTTATCCTATCATTTGGTTCAACTCATGAATGCCTATTTGATATCCCTTTCTCAAAACTCACTTTGAATCACTTATAGTCCTTGTCTTAAACACTACGTCCGTGCATCGTGCCTTAAGCCAATCGTGCTCTACGCGACACTCCTGTCCAAGTCGACGGGCCTTGAGATCGTGGGACTACTTAACTTTGACAAACCGCAAAAGAGCGGGACGATACTTGTAATGTCTTAGGTCGACCGGCATAACTTTGCCTAACATAACTTCGCTACAACTTAACGAGCAAAGGCTGCGTCAAGCTTTGCCTCAACGGATCGTGCCGTGCACGCATCCAACTTGAACGACCAAGTCACTCGGATGCCTAGACTTAGGTCACAAGTCGCTCAATGCAACTTAACTCATGGGCAAGCCAAGGCTATGCCAAGCCTTGGACGACGGGGCCGTGCATGCTTTATGAAGCATTCATGCGGGGGATGCCTATGACTTAGGCTAACTCTTAGCTTTTGCACCGAAGACCAACTTTCCTTCTTCCAAGCCACGAGACGAAGGACCGAGTGTCATTTTCAAAGCACGCCGTGCACCGACTCTATGCCGACCGTTGGACCTTTCCATATTCTAACTATATCCGACCCATCGGGATTATTCCCTTTAGCTATGTGGATTCATCTCTTTTTTTATTAAATCTACTTGTGCAAGTTGAAAACATGCGTCTTATTATGTGAAGGCAAGGATGAGGCAAGTTCACCGAAACTACCCCACCTGAGCGAGCGGTCGCCTCGACCGAGCGATGTCTCCGAGTAGCCGTTGCAAGGCTAAGTCCGAACGCCGTCGGCATTTCGATTCCTCCGATTGACTGAGCGGGACGGGGCACTACACAGAATAAAACCTGTGAGCATCTAGGGAACTTAGGAACTACTCAAAATCGAAACCACAATCCTTAAACCAAACAAGGACAGAGGTTGTAGAACTTTTTCCAAACTGAACTTAGCCTCTGGCCACTCACAGACACAAAGAGCATATAAAGTAACATACAACCAAAAGTGCACGGCCAATCATTGCCTACAGTTTGCTATCATTAACTAGCTAGGGTTATCACAATCCTAATTACTAGTATGCAAGTTGAGGATCTTCGCAACTACCTAACTACAGATACCCGAATGTCCAGGGGTAGTAGTACTTGTGCATCTATTTTCCAACAAGACTACTGGCAGATGAAACGTGTCTTGACTTATAACATGAACAACCATATCATATACTTGAAAAAGAAAACATATAACTGACTGTGTCGTAACCCGGCACAACATATAACTCGATCGTAACATATAAAATATATAACTGACTATGCCGCAACCCGGCACAACATATGACTCGATCGTGTATCAATACGCGCAAACTTGGTAGGTCATGGAGCCCTTGTCTTGCAGGGTTGAGCCATGCCTCATGGAGCCCTTGGAGCATGGGGTTGGTAGTGCGAATTTCCTCCTACAATGATCTACCTGAATTTACTAGTTATTTACCTTATCATATTCATGTCAAATTCTTAAGTCGTGGACATTCAAGAATTTTTTAAGATGACGTGTGCTATGTACGAGTAATTCACAAGTTATCACTTGCGAACATCCCCGTACTAACTTCACGTGATACACAGAACAATACTCACACTCGATTGTCCAGTGCAAAGACAAATAGATTAAACATTTAACAAGCTATAACCACGGTGTCAAAGAAGAACATGCATTCAATCTCAATCTAGAAGTCAATCAAGAAATTAGTACAGTAGTGCGCTACTACGAGCCACTATCTAGAATCTGGACATAGAACAATACACGAACATAAGCATGTGTCATATGGTGTATGATCACTCTCTAACTACATAATAATACTAGAGCATGCTAAGATATCATTTCAATCGAAGAAAATAGCAAAAACGGACAAAAACGGCTTAAATCAGCCTAAAACAACCAAAATCGGTATACCGACGGTATACAACTGTATACTGGCGGTATTTCGGCCAAAAGACAGATTTTTCGGGGGTATAAATTCGGTATTCCGTCGGAGTACACCAGTGTACCGTCAGAATTCCGTTTTTCTAGACAGCACCAAAATTCCAGAATTTGCCAAAATTTGTTTCGGCCATAAAAACCTCATTTTGAATCGAAATTCGGATTTTCAAAAGTCAAAATTGTATAGAATTAAATTTCCTACAACATGGAATCATTAGTATTTACTGAATTTGAAAATTGATAGATGAATACCTCAAAATACTTGAAAATTATATATAGAAACTCAGATCTACGCAATACCACGTATCAAAACCAAAGTGCTATATACTAAAGATATTAACAAATTGGACAAGCATATTATAGAGCAATAAAACTTTAGTTTCTATGGAAAACCAAAAATAAAGCATGGTCATGTCACTTTTGAGCAAGATGTACTTGTCTAGGTTTTAGCAACCAAGCCTAAGCTTCTACTCCTCCTCCTAGGGGGGTTAAACACCACACCCAAGGCCTCAAGGCCAGCTCCTATGCACAACCAAAGGGGGAGAGAGGGGAAGAAAAAATGAAGAGAGAGTGAAGAGAATGAAAAAAGAGAGGAAAGAGAAAATCAAGGGATATATATAGAAATGGTGAATTAGTCGTGACCGTTGGATCGCGATCCGCGACTCAATCTAAAGTGTTCTCGTCCGTTAAAAGAAAACCATATATCCAATTGATAATAGGGTGTTTCAATACTATTCACCAAAATATCTAAATACTATTCACGAAAATATCTGAAACACTATTTATCAAAATATTTGAAATCAAAAATATCTTAAAGTAGAAAATATCCCCCGGACGGTATACCGTCGGCACACACCGGTACACCGTCGGTATGCCGGTCAAGGAAAAAATTTTATAATTTGTGAAAAGTTTTAAATCATTTCAAAAACCAAGAAAGTATGAAATACACTACAAAATACGTATCCGTATATAAATACCGATAATGTAAGACGAGTCTCACAACTATTATATAGCACCATGGTACTAAATAACCCAATTTTTGGACTAATTATAAGGGCACATCCGAAGTTGATCATGGCTAGCCTAAATCTGATTTTGGTTTATTTATAACTTTGCCACTTGAAAAATTACTCAGGGCAAGCCCAACTATAGGTATATAAGTCAATTTTCTTTTATTTTTTTGCCTTTTTTTCTTCTTGTAACACCCACTTTTCTAAATTGAGGGTAATTTTGAACTTTTGTAAAAGTTTATTATTTAATAATAGGATTTATGATTTATGGGAATTTTTAATTAATTTAATACTATTTAAAATTGGTAAATTATAATTTTGATGTGTTAGCTAGTGAACTCTAGAATTGTTGAGCCTAGAGACTAACCATGACCATGGGGACCTAACCATGTGATTAGAATGACTATTTACAACTTTTTAGGCTAAGGGTATTTTGGTTATTTTGTGACTTTTGAATTATTTAGGATTTTGATTAATTGGTAAATTTTAGATTATTTTAATAATATTTAAATTGATGTATTATGATTTTGGTCATTTTTTATATTTTAATATTTTGGGAAAATTTTATATTTTTAATATTGTTTTTATTGGATTTGTTTAGTCGGGTTTGAGTTTCGTCTCGTTCCGACTTGTATTGTGACCCGGGTAGCTTAAACTCTAGATGGGACCCAATATTAAGTTAAACATGGCTCACAAGACCCAAAATTTAAGTTAGTTAATTAAATTAATTTTTATCATGTTAGAATGGTTAAGTTAGAGACTCAAAACTAGATCATTTTGACCCCAAACTTGAACCTAGTCTAGACTTAACCATATGAGACTAGAGAGGGGCAATTAGGATATTTTCCATTAGCCCTAATGGACACTTTATGGCAGCCACCTTTAGGAGAGAATGATTCATTTCATTCATTACAATCTTGCCTCTTTTATTTTCCTCTTGTTCTTCCCCAATTTTAGAGAGCCTTCCCATTGATTTGATCTCCAAATCAAATCATTCCTTCACCAAACCTTCCCTCAATCATTCCCATTCTCCAAGGGAAGGGTGCTACCAAGGATTGGAAGAGGAGTGCAAGGAGGAGTGTCCACTTTGAAGGATCTTCGTATCGGAGCTGTGTCCTAAAGTATTTCATTGGGATTCCACTCCCAACAGGTAAAACCCATCCTCTAAATCAATTTTTTTTACATATAAATTAGTTTTAAATCCGTAGGATCCATCCTCATGCATGTGTCCCATTTAGATTCAAATTTGAGGCCATTTGGAGCTCTCTTGAGGATTTTAGATATGTGTCTTGTGTCCTACTTGATAGATCCCAAATTAGGACACCCCATGTGTATGTATGTATGATAATAGTTTAAATAGATATTTAAATTCAGTTTTATAATGGTTAGAGAGTGGATTGATCTTTGTTAGGATGGTTAGAATGAGTTTCATTTGGATACCTATGTTTGTATGCAAGTATCTTGGCCTATATGTGTTCTTTTGTCAAATTCGTCATAATTTTTATCCACGTTTTTATTAACCAAAGCAACTTAGAAATGTCATAACTTTTAGCTTAGAACTCCGATTTATCTCCCGTTTTTTTAAAAGAACCGTATCGAAGTTAGATTTCCAAATATATATTTTAATAAGCCAAATTCTTTCTGTAACTTTCTGTAGAATTATTTGAGTGTCAGCTGTACGAAAGACGAACGTGTTTCGATATTTTCACGATTCCGGGAGCTTCTGGACACGAAAATGCGATCCGTTTAAAGTTTCGGAAAGCTAACACAAAGGGATACGCCATAATTTAATCTTAGAATTTAGTAAATGCCCAATTGGTACAGTATTGGTTTTAAGCAGAAGAGTGACTATACGATATATGCATTTTGTGTAACCTATGAGCCTATGTAGTATGGGTATTAAATGAATATAGAGTATATAATGCATGATATGTTAGATGAATGAAATGATATATATATATGATATATATTCTCTTTACATTAATGTATATATATGGTTGAATGCAAGCATGTAGGAATGCAATTAATATAATACATATAAGCAATGCATGAATGAAAGAATGATATACAATGTATGCATGAAAGTATATAATGAATGCTAGATATGAATGCAAGATATATGTAATGATAGATATGAATGCATAATGTATAAATATTGTAATGCAATATATAATGATAACATGTATGGTAATGTAGAGTATATGATGCAAGCATGAATGAATGAAGGAAATACATGTATATAGGTAATATAGAATATAATATATGAATGCAAGCATGCAAGATAATGTATTATATCCATATATGATGTGTGCATATTTGTATATCTCTATGTTAATGTATGAAATGATATGAATATACAATATATGCATATGTATAAAACATGTAGGTAACACATAGATGCATGAATGAAATGAATGTTTGTAATATGTTAATATAAATACAAGTATCTAATATGCATGAATGTAAGTATAATATAATACAAGTATACATGTATGTATCATGTAAATGTAATATACATGATATGTATGTATGCATGTATACAAGGTAAGTATGTATGTATGTATTTCTATAAACTGAGTTAACCTATAACCTTTTACACACATGCATTCATACACCCTTTGACATCATGTATCCTATGTCACATACACCTACCTATTACTAAATTTTAGAACATTAACACATATCTTTTCACACACATGCCAAACACACACATACTCACTTACTCTTTTACCTCTCTTTCTCTCTCTATATATATATGTATGTGCCTATATATATAGCTTTCCTATATATATCTATGTATATGAATATGTGAATAGTGATGCATATATATATATATATATATATATATATATATATATATATATATATATATATATATATGTGTGTGGGAAATATATATATATATATATATATATATATATATATATATATATATATATATATATATATATATATATATATATATATATATTTTACTTTATATATATATATATATATATATATATATATATATATATATATATATATATATATATATATATGTGTGTGTGTGTGGGAAAATATATATATATATATATATATATATATATATATAAATATATATATATATATATATATATATAAAAAATATATATATATATATATATATATATATATATATATATATATATATATATATATATATATATATGGGATGTACATATAGGTAGCCTATATGTTATGAGTGTACTATAATATATTAGATATATATATTGTTATGTGTATATGTGTTTGTGGTTTGGCTTAGGCATGATATAGCCTATAGCCTAGGGCTCTTAGCCTGTGGTGTGTCTGTTTGTCTAGTGAGAGTTTAGTTAGACTTGTTTAGTCTTGATTAGGCCTAGAATAGACTAGTTAGACTAGTATAGACTTGTTTGGTTTAGGTTTGACCTAGTTTGACTAGTCTAGTTGACTAGAGTTGACCAAGGTTGACTTTAGCCTATATTGACCCCAAACTTCATGTAGATGCATTGTAGCAGTCTATTTCTTTATTTTAGACTTGTTGTGACTTGTACTGTTCTATAGGAGACAGATACCACTCCTCGGACAGTATATTCTCTTCGGACATTCAGGATACCAGACGAGTACATTCTCTTATCATTTTATATCCTGCTTAGAATTATTTTCTGCATTAAATTACTTTACTTGTTACTGTTATGTTGGTCATACGGATTGGTACTATATGGATCCCTTCTTGAGATGTTATCCTTAGGGAGCATCGGGTACTACATGTTCTGTGTGTTTCACTTACATGGTGTATCACTATGATTCATTGGTTCATTGATCACTTGTGACATATACTCTTATGATCACAGAGTCTCCTTGAATCCTTATCCCATTTACTGGATATCCTAGAATTTCCTAGAATCCCCATTTATGGGACATCCATGTATCACCCTTCGGGGGCCTTTGCATGGAATCATAACATAACCTGGTTGGATCCTTGTGTATTGATTGGGGGTACGGGGGAGTAAAAATTAACATGTGAATACTATCCAAGTAGTGTAGCATCAGAATCTTTCCGTAGTGTAGCATCAGAATCTCCTATGCCATTTACATGTCTATATTGTACTCTGACTCACTAGCCACTGTTAGTTCTCTATTGTATAGTAGATATTTCTATTACAGTTCTCTCTCTCTGTTTACATATTGTATTTCCTTCAGTACATATATCTTACTTTACTGTATGATCATATTTTCTAACCTGCTATGAACTGTTGAGATGTATTGTGCTCGCTCCTGTCCTGACTGAAACTGTTGATAAATTTTACAGATAGCCTGGAGGTTGCCTGCTAGCCTAGAGGAGACACAATAGAGGTTGTATAGATAGCTAAGGTTTTGCTCATAGTTTATTTTCAGTTGTCTTGAGTTGTATTTATGGATTACTGTATTTGAGCTTTGAGATATATTTCTGGGTTGTGTATCTTAGACACTTAGACTTCTATCTGCTCTATCTTTTTTGGATTTCATGTTTTATCTATCTTCCATTATGCTCTACCTTAGATGTGATTGAGTTTACATTCTGCTATGTCACCCCCATTCGGGGAGTATAAACTGCTTAGTCTTATACTGTTAGATGCATGAGACCTAGGACAGCGTTCTACCGCCGACACTGCGGCGTAGGCTGGACGTACCCACGTCTCGTGCCCTTACTCTAGGGTGCGGGTCGTGACACTTCTTTCCTTCTCCCTCCCAAAATTCTAAACATTTTCTCTTCCAAATCTTTCTCAATCCATGTTCATGCATAAATTTTATCTTCTAATAACATATTTTTGAAGTTTTGAACCCACTTTAGAGTTACGAACTTCAAAAATTCGTCCACAGTCGCAACGGGGACAATGATGGACTGCTTAAATTTTTGGCAGAACTAATAGTAGATAGGACTGCTAGAAATTTGGGTAGTCCTAAAATAGACTTGCTATCCAGCAAGTTCATTTTAGGACTGTCCAAATTTCTGGCAGTCAGGATTGCCCGAAATTTTAGCAGTCCTGACAGTCCAAAAAAAATTGACAGTCATAGAAGAAAGTTTTTAATAATCATGGAAACATATGTCACATATTATATTTTTATATAATCATTAAGTTACCTTTATAAATATTTTCAAATCTATTTTAGAGATAAATAAATTATCTACTCCATTTAAAAATAAATAAATTATCTACTCGGTTTTAAAAAAACTCAAAATTTTAAATCTATCTTATAATCTTATAGATATGTCTCTCAATTTTGCTCATTTTAAAATAAATCTTCGTATATACGGTCTATAAATCCATTTTAGGTATAAATCTATTTTAGAGATAAGTCTCTCAATTTTAAATCTATTTTAGATTCTCTCAATTATCTACTTGGTTTAAAAAAAACTCAAAATTTTAAATCTATCTTAGATAAATCTCTTAATTTTCTTCATTTCAAAATAAATCTTCATCTACATCTATAAATCTATTTAAGAGATAAGTCTCTTAATTTTAAATTTATTTTAGAGTTCTAACCAATGTTTGTACAACATCTATATCTATAAAATATGATACACAATATGAGCCACAAACACAAACGACAATAGATACACAAATGATATTTGGAATGTAGTCCTATATCTCAAAATGGAAAGGTAATAATATCCACAATTCATGTCAAAAATATTTAGGACTGACACAATTTCTGGCCGTCCTAAATACTTTTAGGATTACCAGAAAAGTGGACAGCCCTGGAATGTACTTGTTGTACAACAGTCCATTTCAGGACTGTCTAAATTTCTAACAATCCTAAAAGTATTTAGGACTGTCAGAAACTGTTACAGTCCTAAAGTCAACTTGATCGACTGTAATAGCCAGAAATTAGGGTTTATTAGGGTTTATTTTCATGCATTGTTTGTGAGGAGCCTTTGGGTGTCATATTTGAAATTGGGAATGAGAAGAAAACTAAGGTTTATTAGGATTTATTTCTATTTATTGTTTGTGATGAGCCTTTGGGTGCCATCTAAACTAGGGTTTATTAGGATTTATTAGGGTTTATTTTCATGCATTGTTTATAATGAGCCTTTGATTGAGATGGAGAAGATGAAAATTGTGGAGAAGAAGGAGTAGAGATTTTTAGAGGTTTTGGGAAGAGAGAGAGAGAGAGTAAAATATTGAAATAAAGGTAAAAATTTGGGTAGGGGTGTTGGGTTGGAGCAGCCCAAAAAGTAAAAAAAATTGGATTGTCCTGAGTAATTTTTCCTCGGATCTGTGTTAGCTCCAATTCGGACTAGTCCTGATCAACTTTGAATGTATGCTTATAAATAGGCTCGTTGGTTGTAAAATACTAGGGTGCATATTAAATTTGGATAAATAAAGTGGGTGCCACTCAATTTTTTTATTTTCAATACTCGGCTCTTGGTTGTAAACAATCTTTTAAGGGAAGGATTTATGAAATGCCCAAAAACTAAAAAAGTTTTATGTAAAACCCACCGCTAAAAAAACTTTCATCGCGTGCCCAGAATTAGAGAAACTTATCCAAAACAGGTTCCAAATGACCATTTTGCCCTTCCTTTTAATTTATTGAAAACACCCACGAAACTGCTCTTAAAAAAATGTTTCGATACTTCATCTTCTTCCATACGCTGCTCACTTTCGAATCTAGGTTTTCTCCTCAAAAATCTTCAAAAATTCGTCGGAAAATTTCGGAAAGACCGAAACAAACGGCAAAAGTGCTAAAACGGAGGTCCAAACATCATTTTTTTTGCGATTCTAAAATTTCGGAAGGCCGTCTAACGATGGAGCTGTTACTTTTAGTCTCCTCGATGATACGCTCATTTTGCGACAAACGGGACCTCGTTTCGACCTCCCAGTCAAAAGTTATGGCTCTCCAAAGTTTCAGCTGACCATAAAATGCAGGAGAATGGTCATTCTCCGTGTTAGAACACGAAAAATGTTAATTTCGCATGAGGGTGGTCATTCTCCGTGTTAGTAACACGGAGAATGTCATTCTCCGTCTTAATTTACACGAAGAATGACATTCTCCGTGTTACTAACACGGAGAATGGCATTCTCCGTCTTAATTTACACCGAGAATGACCATTCTTCGTGCTAAATTACACGGAGAATGACTATTCTCCGTCTTAATTTACACGGAGAATGCCATTATCCGTGTAGTTTATCACGGAGAATGGTCATTCCAGTGTTAAAACACAGGAGAATGACCATTCTCCGTGTTAGAAACACGGAGAATGCCATTCTCCGTGTTAAATAAAACGGAGAATGTTATTCTCCGTGTTAAATAAAACGGAGAATAGCATTCTCCGTGTAATTTAGCACGGAGAATGGTTATTTCAGTGTTAAAACGCAGGAGAATGGCATTCTCCGTGTTAAATAAAACGGAGAATGGTCATTCTCCGTGTTAAATAAAACGGAGAATGGTCATTCTCCGTGTAATTTAGCACGGAGAATGGTCATTTCAGTGTTAAAACGCAGGAGAATGGCCATTCTCCGTGTTAGAAACACGGAGAATGTCATTCTCTGTTTTAAATAAAACGGGGCATTCTCCATGTTAATTTACACGGAGAATGGTCATTCTCCGTGTTAAATAAAACGGAGAATGGTCATTCTCCGTGTAATTTAGCACGAAGAATGGTCATTTCAGTGTTAAAACGCAGGAGAATGCATTCTCCGTGTAATTTAGCACGGAGAATGGTCATTTCAGTGTTAAAACGCAGGAGAATGCATTTTCCGTGTAATTTAGTACGGAGAATGGTCATTTCAGTGTTAAAACGCAGGAGAATGGGCATTCTCCGTGTTAGAAACACGGAGAATGTCATTCTCCGTTTTAAATAAAACGGAGAATGGTATTCTCCGTGTTAATTTACACGGAGAATGGTCATTTCCAGTGTTCAAACGTAGGAGAATGGCCATTCTCCGTGTAATTTAGTTTTTTTCAGGAATAAAGAGTTTCGTTCTTCTTTCAAAGCGATGATAATTCTTATGGAAAAGAAGAAGAAAGATCTTCTCTCCACAATTGACGTCGATGAAGATGATGATGATGGTGATGATGATGACGAGCGATCTGAGTTCGACTGAAGAAAAGCACACCGAACTACGAACGATCTTTGCGATCTCTGCTGAAAATGAGAGCAATGGAATTCAGATTTGAGTTTTTTGAATTCAAATACATATAGATGACCAATTCGCGCGGAGGGGTAGTTTCGGTATTATAAAAATAGCAGTTTCCAGCGGGTGGCATCTAAAAGAGAATCTTGGAATATTTAACGTGAAAATACTTAATTCTGGTATTTCATAAAACTCATCCAGCGGGTGGGCATTTCATAAAAGTCCATCCCGAAATTGGGTTTCAGAGCAATTTCCAGTTTATATATTCAAGTTTCTTCTAATGATCACGTGCCACGTAATCTA
>JANAVB010011006.1:85000-103374 GCA_029216955.1 Iris pallida | reverse complement strand
TACTAGATACGATAAGAACATATACTACACCATATGTACAAACATAATGATCCACACTAATGTATGCTAGAATGAATTTTGGGTTGTGTTCTGAGCCATTCGTTCTCACACATAAGTACTGTGAGAGCGTCGGAGAGAGTGAGAGCGTCGGAGGGGGGAAGGAGAGAGAGTGAGAGAGTAAAATGGGGGAAATGAATTGGTGGGAATATATTATAATTTAGCGACGTTCATACTAACGTCGCTAAATTAGTTAACAAGTAGTTTTGTTGGTTGGATACTCAAGTAACATGGTGATCGGGACATATAGTCCCTGCAGCCATTCGACTGGCGAGGCAGAAACTATGGTACGACATGGTGATCAGGACATAGTCCCTGCAGCCATTCAACTGGCGAGGCAGAAACTATGTAGCCGTAGATAAGTTGACTGTCCTCCGACTCTCATTCCTCGGCAATGATGATACACAACCTATCACTATATCTTATATAGTAGATGATATTTTAGTATTACATTATGTGAGTTCATCTTGATTCTGTTACATTCTTCAGATACTAGATACTAGATTCGATAAGAACGTATACTACACCATATGTACAGAACATAGATGATTCACACTAATATATGCTAGAATAAATTTTGGGTTGTGTTCTGAGCCATCCGTTCTCACACTTAAAACACATATGAATTAGTACTGTGTGTCAATCTTTGTTTTTGTATTTTCGGCGAACCCAAGGATTAGATTCTGTATTCTGTATTTTGACTTTGTACGTATTTGGGGATATTCAGTTTTTTGTTGAGGATACTGAGTTTGTACGTATTTGCGGATATTGATTTGGTTTGTGAGGATATTATATTGACATTGTTCGTTGCGGATAGTATTTTTTCTTTGTAATTTTTGTATATTCTGGAATGTATTGTGCGTGCCGGTGTTGAGTGTTCCACCGAGGGGTCGGTGAACCCAGGATTGGATTCTGTATTTTGTATTCTGTATTTTGGCTCAGGCTCCAGCTCCAGCACCATTTGCATTCTGGAGCCTTTTTTTAATTTTTTTTAACTTAGCGACATTTTTAGCGACGTTAGGAGTCGTCGCTAAATAGTAGCGACGTTAATAAATGTCGCTAAAAACGTCGCTAAAACCTAACGTGGCAACACGTGGCACCAAATCTTATGTCAGCACGTGGTCACCAAAAACGTCGTAATAGTATCGCTAAACGGCGACCACACGATAACGTCGCCTTTTACGTCGCTAATTAGCGTCAACGAATAAACGTCGCAAATAACGTCGCTAATTAGCGACATTAATAACGTCGCCCTAGCGACGTTTTGCGACGTTTTCTCGTTTAGCGACACATTTTTTTTCGTCGTTCCCGAAACGTCGTCCTAAACGTCGCTAAATTGATTTAGCGACATTCAGATTAGCGACGTCGAACGTCGCTAATATGACAAATTTTTGTAGTGATTTGCCGGTATGGTGCGGTCTAGAAGATTTCAGAGAAATTGTAATCAGAGGGTTGATTGAAGAAAGACTCTTCAAAACTGAAGTTGGTCGAGTTCTTCGTATCAAAGCTCGCGTCTGTAGAAGTTGCAAGGACTTCGTATGAAAACTTACGGGATTTTTTAGTGGATTCAACTGGAAGCTAGAGTTCTTCCGACTGGACTAGTCCTCACAAGAGGAAAACCAGTATAAATCTCTGTGTTTGCGTTTGTCTTCTGATCACTCTTTTTTTACAGTTATTTACTTTGTGATTATTATTATTTTTGTGATCTAACTGCTAACAAGTTTTAATTAGCAATATTCTGCTGCCTACTCTATTCACCCTCCTTAGAGTATTCTGCTTTACGATTTTGTTTCTACAATTGGTATCAGAGCGGGTTATACAGGTAAAGCAAGGTAAAACTGCAGCTATATTCAGTTATTTTCAATTATTATATAGATCACAGTATTACACATGGCAACTGTGAAATTCACAAGTGAAGGCCAAGCCACAAACAGACCTCCACTGTTTGACGGCAAAACTACACTTATTGGAAAAGACGGATGCGTTTCTTCTTAAAATCTCTTGATTTTGACTTATGGTCTATAGTTATTGTTGGCTACAAAAAAGCCTCCTGTATTAATGTTGATGGAGTTTTAGTTAAAAAACCCCATGATAAATATATGGAGGATGAAAAAAAGGCCAGTCTTGACGCATGCTATTAACGCTTTGTTTTGTGCTTTAGACAGAACTGAATTCAACAGGGTGTCGACTTGCACAACATCAAATGAAGTATGGAAACTTCTCGAAGTAACCCACGAAGGAACAACACAAGTCAAGGAGTCAAAGATCAGCAGACTTACTCAAGAGTACGAGGCGTTCAAAATAAAGCCAAGTGAATCAGTCACTCAGATGTTTACGAGATTCTTGGATATTTAAATCCTTTGTCTTTATTAGGCAAGGAATACAGTAACCACGAGAAGATTCGCAAACTTCTACGAGCTCTCACAAAGAACTGGATTCCAAAGGCTACAACAATCATTGAAGGAAACGACCTCTCAACAATGTCTCTGGAAACACTCATGGGTAAGCTACTCACTCACGAGTTAGAACTTCAAGACTTTAAAGATGCTACACCCAACGAGAATTCAGAAAAGTTAATCGCTCTCAAGGCTCAACATAGAAGAACTGTCGAAGATGATTCTGACGACAGCACTCTGACTCTGAAGATCAAGCTCTTCTGGTAAGAAAATTCAAGAAGTTCATGAGATTCAACAGAAGAACAAAAGATAGCAACAACAACAACAACGAGGAAGATCCTATTTGCTACGGATGTAAGAAGAAAGGATATATGAAGAAAGATTGTCCAACAACATCATCATCAATAAGAAAAAGCAGCAAATATGATAAAGGCTACCTAAAGATCTACATCAAGGAAGTACGCCAATACAAGCATATGGCATGAAAGTGAAGCCAGCGATTCATAAGATGAACAATCAGATGATGCTACAAATGTATGCTTGATGGCTTGCGATCAGGTAATCACTAATCCTCTGTTTGATCCCTATGATGATTTCACCTTTGAGCAACTAGGAGAGGCTTTCAGTGACCTGTTAAATGACTACAGAAAACTGTGTAGTAAATATAAACCTCTAAGTAGGTACTCAAAGAGTACAAAGGTAAGATAGGAAGACTTACTGACCAACTAGCTGATGTTAGAAATAGTGACTCTTCTATTGAGTCTGGTGAGCTTTCATCTATTAAGCTGTTGTTACACGAGACTATCAAGTTATCTGAAGAAAAAGACCAAACTATCATCCAGCTAAAGGAAGACCTATCTAAGGAGAGAAAGAGTCTCCAGTGTGCACAAGTCAGAATAGAAACACTTATATCTGACTACACTAGATTATATAACACCTTCAAAAAGTTGGAAATTGGTTTAGGAAAACGGCCTGAAGTTGCTGCTTCCTATTCTAACACGTGTCAACCGAATCATCGGAACACACCCAAACCAAACACTGTCAGACCAAACCATACCAAACCTATGCCCAAGAAGACTAATAGGCATGCATTCTTCTATACTAGAAAACCAAAATCTACCAATCATGCACCTCACACAACTTTCAACACTCAACATATAAAATGTCATTATTGTGGCCTCATTGATCATATCCTCTACATGTAGAATTAGAAAGTTAGTAGATTTAAATGTTTATATATGGATACCAAAAACTAACCAGTCAGGATCCTACAAGAAATGGGTACCAAAGTTTTATCTGTAAATTGTTTTGTAGGTGGAACGCCCTTCACATGCTAGGAGCAAATGGATCCTCGACAACGGTTGCTCACGACATGACCGGTGATGCTTCATTATTTGCAACACTATCGAAGAAGAATAAAGAAGGATACATCTCCTTTTGTAATAATTTAAGAGGGTACATAATCGGTATCGGTGACATTGGTAAGGCTCCCTATCCTGTGATTAAAGATGTCTGTCTAGTTACTGAGTTAAAACATAATCTACTCAGCATAAGCCATTTAGCTGATCACGGTTATGGCATTAACTTCGTCAAAGATAAATGTACTATAGTTGATAGTTCAACTGGTAGTACTATCTTTGAAGGTATCATGGAAGGCAATATATGTTTTCTATCTGTTAGAAGATGCTAACAAAGCAGGTAGATGTTTGATGGCCAAAAGCATTGAGAGTCAACTATGGCATATAAAACTCGGTCATAAAAATGGATACAATTTCAAAACTATCTACAAAGAAGTTGGTACGCGGCTTAGGACATATCTTTCAAGAAGGATACGGTATGTAATGAATGTGAAAAGAACAAAGCTACCCGATCCGCCATTAAATCTAAGAACGCTGTAAGTACCACTAGACCTCTACAATTGTTGCATATGGACTTATTTGACCAAGTAGAATTGCTAGTCTAGATAAGTTATATGCATTTGTCATTGTAGATGTTTTTTCTAGATACACATGAGTATATTTTCTTACACGCAAGAACGATACTTTGTCAGAATTCGTCACCTTTTGCAAGAAAGTATAGAATAAAAAAGGTTGTATGATTACTCGTATTCGTAGTGATCATGGCGACAAATTTGAAAATGCAGAGTTCAAGCAATTCTATGACACACACGGTTTTTACATGAATTTTCCTGCCCTAGGACTCCACAACAAAATGGAGTATGGAACGTAAGAATATGACTCTATCTGAAATGGCTAGAGTAATGTTGAACCAGTTTAGTCTACCTATATACTTTTGGGCTGAAGCTGTCAATACAGCATGCTATATTCTCAATAGGGTTCTAATTCGACCATATCGAAGAAGACTCCCTATGAACTATGGTTTGATAGAACACCCACTGTTTCTTATTTCAAGATTTTTGGTTGTAAATGCTTTATTCTTAATACTAAAGACAATCTGAGTAAATTTGATAAAAGGCCGATGAAGGTATATTTCTAGGTTATGCAGCAAAGAGCAAAGGGTACAAAGTCTTCAACAAGAGAACCATGATCATCGAAGAATCAATTAATGTCAAGTTTGATTAACTAAATCAACACTTAGACGATGACGACAATGAAGACGTGATTACACCAAGTACAGCTACTAAAACCTTCACACAAAGATACAGAACTTTCAAGCAAAGAAGCTGGAACCAGCAATCCTGAGGATACGCCAAAAGAGATGATTCTTGGTAGATCATCCAAAGGACTTGGTAATTGGTGAGATTACCAAGGGTGTAAGTACTCGTTCCTCTAATAAAGATATAGCTTCTTGTGTTGCTTTTATTTCACAACTTGAACCCAAAAACATTTTTGGTTAGATGCTATGCAAGAGGAATTAAACCAATTCGAACGGAATCAAGTTTGGGAACTTGTTCCCAAGCCCATTGATCATCTGGTCATTGGCACTCGTTGGGTATTCCGAAACAAACTGAACGAGAATGGTTTAGTGACTCGTAATAAGGCTCGACTCGTAGCTCAAGGATACAATCAATAAGAAGGTATCGACTACGATGAGACTTATGCCCCAGTTGCGAGATTAGAATCCATTTGCATGTTATGTGCATTTGTATTTTCATAATTTCAAGTTATTTCAAATGGATGTTAAAAGCGCATTTTTGAATGGTTTTATAAAAGAAAAAGTTTATGTAGCTCATCCTCCAGGTTTTACTAATTTCAAAAATTCTGATTATGTTTTCAAGTTGAAGAAAGCCTTATACGGTTTAAAACAAGCCCCTCGTGCTTGGTACGATCGTCTAAGCTCTTTTCTACTTAACAACGGTTTTTCAAAGGGAAAGGTTGACACTACATTATTTATAAAATCTTTGAATAACAATATTCTTTTGATTCAAGTCTATGTAGATGATATTATTTTTTGATCTACTGATGAATCTCTTTGTCAAAAATTTTCAAAGTGTATACAGAATGAGTTTGAGATGAGCATGATGGGAGAGCTGAAATTCTTTCCCGGATTGTAAATCAAACAAACCAATAATGGGACATTCATAAATCAAGCAAAGTACACAAAAGATCTATTAAAGAAGTTCGACCTGGAAGCAGTCAAACCACTTAGCACTCCAATGGCGACTTCAACCAAGCTTGATATTGATGAACAAGACAAACCCGTCGACATACGTAAGTATCGAGGTATGATCGGTAGCTTACTGTATTTAACTGCTAGTCGACCAGATTATGTTTAGTTTGCTTGTGTGCATGTTTTCAAGCTAATTCTAAGGAATCACATCTGTGCGCAGTTAAGCGTATCTTTCGATACCTTAAAGGCACCGCTTCTATCGGCTTATGGTATCCTAAAACCACGTTATTTGACCTAACCGGTTATTCTGATACTGATTTTACCGGATGCAAAGTAGATAGAAAAAGTACCAGCGACACATGTCATTTCCTAGAAAAAGCTCTAGTCTCTTGGTTTAGCAAAAAGCAAAATTCTGTCGCATTATCAACACCGAGGCTGAGTATATCGCCGCAGGACGTTGTTGTGCACAAATTTTATGGATGAAGCAAACTTTAGAAGACTATGGATTGTATTTCACACACATACCCATTTTCTGTGATAACACTAGTTCTATTTATTTGACTAAGAATCCAGTATGTCACTCTCGTACTAAGTATATCGAGATTCGACATCATTTTCTTAGAGATCATCATCAAAATAGAGATATAGACCTTGTATACATAGACACACAGAATCAATTGGCTGACATACTCAAAAAACCTCTAGCGGAAGATCGTTTCAATTATTTACGTCAAGAATTAGAATTTTAGATATCAATAATATCAATTTTGTTTTATTAATTAATTTATTCAATACTCAATAACTGTTTTCGAGACAAGCCTAAAAAGAGTCTGTCTGTCACCACGACTACGGTCGAAGCGAAGCGGTATTTAAGAGTTCCTCGGTGAACCTCCGTTAGCTGGAACAGTACTCCTACAGCTAATCTTAAACAGATGCTGAGTAAAGAATATTAATTTATAAAAAATATTAATCATATTATTTGAAATTTAAAATTACTAAACTTTGAATAAATATTTGAAATGAGTTGATGAAAAGGACATGGCCCACATTTTTAAAAAAAAATATACCAGAAAAACCTTAGGCGAATTCGGCCCGAGTTCGATCCGAATTCGGCCAGAGTTCGGTCCGAATTCGGCCAGAGTTCTGTTGGTTCTGTATTTATTTTAACCAGAACCCGAGGCCATCTCCTCTTCTTCACTTCCAAACACATCTTCCTCATCAATAGCAGCAGCCGAAACTCCCCAAAACCCTAGTTCTTCTCCACTCCATATCTTCCAATCCACGTTGAGATCTTCATCCAAAATTTGGATTCGTGCGGAGAATCGCGTCCTCTACAACATACTTGATTCTCAGAAGGTATAATTCCTTCTCTCATCCACTTTCAAATTTTTAGGGTTTCTAGTTTTGGGAAAGAATGCCTAAGGAATTCAATCCTTTCAAGAGGAAGAAGACCTGCCAGTGAAGAGGCATCGTCTTCTGATCCGAACACGGATTCCATTTTTTCTCTGGTCCAATCGGATGACGGCGCTACGGATGAGTTTTACTTCAAAACTCATGACCAAGCACTACTTTGGTATGCCGATTTTGTTATGCACTATATGCACCGGATCTCCGATTAAGTGGACTGTATTTCCTGACCACCGTCCCTACTTTGAGGCATTAGGGTTACACCATTTTGCTACTTTACAATTCTACCGCCACTAATGCCATTAGATTGTTCTATTGTAACTTCGTGTTAGACACTTTTATCGCGAGAACTCGTATTGGCGGGATAGATATCGAGTTCAATGATGCATTGCTAGCAAAAATCCTTGGTCTTCCAAACGAAGGTGCCCCGCTCTATGACATCACTGACTTCAATTTCCCGAGGGCACGACTCTTGTTAGTTTCAAGAATAAGCTTTGTGCGCCCGCACGTGCTCGTCCTGGAAAGTTCAAGGCCAATAACTTGAACTTGTTTAACTACGAATTACATCGCATCATCTATTCCACTCTACTTCCAAAATCTACTTCAAAAGATGATGTCACTGCCCTAGAACTCTCTGCCCTATATCACATTCTTAAGAGGATTCCTTTTTCTGCCCCTATGACTATCAATCAGTTGATGGGTAGATGTCGCGAAGAAACCGTAACCTCTCTTATGCGATGATTATCCCACGCATCTTTCAGTGTTTTGACATTGACCTATCTACTTATGCTCTGGACCCTGAGCCCAAGTTCCTCAAGCTTTTGCGTCGCAGCATTGCCACTGCTCCTCCACCTCCTGCACCTGCTCCTCCACCGCTCCTACTGCACCTGCTCCTCCACCTGCTCCTACTGCACCTGTTCCTCTTCAGTCTTACCCTATGACCTTTGAGGGTATTCATCAGCACCTATCGGATCTGCAGACATTCTTTGTTGACACTTCCAGGGAACATGAGTTCTGTAACGTGACTCGGTTCCAGGCTATTGCCAACTCCTTTGTTGATCTCAGATTTGCACAGACGGGTCACTCTGCTAGCTCTCTTCTTAGAGACCCTTCTGTATCTGGTTACCGCATTGATGATGAGACAATCCACTCTCTGTTCCAGCCAGGGAACGCTTACGATTGGTATCGTACTTCTGGTGCTCCTCCACAAACCTCTGGGGCTGGCACATCTGGAGCTGGTCCATCTGGACATGCTGGCTCTGCAGCAGATGATGATGATGACGAGGATGACTTTTGAGATGTCATACTTTTGAGATTGATGATTTTGTCTTTTGTTTACTTGGAAATGCTCCGACATTCCAAGATAGTATCAGTATTCTTTTTATTTGGATATGATTTATGACTGTTTGATGGACATGTTTTTATTATTCAGTTTAGCTTTTCATTCAGTTCAGCTTTTATTATAGCATTATCTTTATTTCAGCTTCCAAATAAAATGCATGTGACAATCTATTTATCTTATTTTTGTCTATGATGTTTATACCATGCCTGTGATGAATGAATTTAATCCTATTTTTTGTTATGTTTCTTCACTGATTGTTACTTATGCATTTATTATGGGGGAGCTTTCTCTTTGTAATTATTTTGCTAAGAGAAGATGGAGGAGATATAAGATCTAACATCTTCATGAATACAGGTTATGAACAATTTTTCATTATATATCTGTACATTCAGTACACTTTTGAATTGATAAAGACCAAAGATGTTATATCGGTCACGGTTTGTCAATTATCAAAATGGGGAAGATTGTTGGCCCATTGGTCATGGTCAAACTTGATTTTAATAATTGATCAAACTCTGTCGCGATATACGACTCAATTCAGATGTTTACTAAAGACGTTTTGGACACCGATCGAGATTGGATATCTACTCAGTTCAAGACCGAAGCTCTGTTTGCCACTCAAGACTTTATTTCTTTACGCAATGTAATTTTTATTTTTATTGAGTCTAGGAATACATTGTACACCAAATCGTACTGGCAAATACGCTATCCGAAATCGTTTTTTAAAAATGACCTATCTTTTTAAAATTACCTATGTTTTTTAAAAACATCTACTTTTACAAAAAGCTTCAGAAGGATTTTCAAAAAGCCAAAAAACAATTTTTCACAAAATCAACCTGACCAAACCCTGACAGAACTCGGCCAGAGTTCGGCCAAGGTGAACGTTATGTGAACGTTGGATTTTGAACTTGGTCTCCCTTCAGTTGCGGTTTGTTACAAATAGTTCTGTCCGAATTCTGCCCGAATTCTGTCAGAGTTCTGTCTTTGGAAAAACTATAAGTAGAGAGAAATTATGATCGTTTTAACACAGTCATTCACTTTCATCTCTTCTCTTCTAAAGCTTACGTTTCTTCCAAAGAGTTCTAAAAAGCTTTATTTTCAAATCCCAAGCCAGTTACAATTCTCTAGTTAATTTGCCGGTACGGTGCGGTCTAAAAGATTTCAGAGAAATTGTAATCAGAGGCTTGATTGAAGAAAAACTCTTCAAAACTGAAGTTGGTCGAGTTCTTCGTATCAAAGCTCGCGTCTGTAGAAGTTGCAAGGACTTCGTATGAAAACTTGTAGGATTTTTCAATAGTGGATTCAACTGGAAGCTAGAGTTCTTTCGACTGGACTAGTCCTCACAAGAGGGAAACTAGTATAAATCTCTGTGTTTGCGTTTACCTTCTGATCACTCTTTTCTTTACAGTTATTTACTTTGATTATTATTGTTTTTGTGATCTAACTGCTAATAAGTTTTAATTAGCAATATTTTGCTGCCTACCTATTCACCCCCTCTAGAGTATTCTGCTTTACGATTTTGTTCCTACACACATTGCAACTCATCTCGATACGATTTCCTTTGTTGACTTGCAAATGCATCAACATTCAGGGCTACGTTCGCTAGGTGACTTACTTAGACACCGTGCTTAAAATTTTTTGATGCAACTTTTAAATTGACGTTGCACAAAGGCTACAATCTATTCGACACAAAGTTCCATTCGAGTCAACAATGCTCAAAGACAATAATCGTTTTGACACAAAGGTCTTTCTACGACGCGTCTTATGTTCGATACCTATCGAGTAGGAATTTCTAGCCAAATTTTCAAACTTGTCCGTCTCGTAACATCGAATGTAAGTTCGATTCACGCAAGCTCAATTACAAGGTGAATCCATATAAACGACATAGCTCATAAGTCATTCTCTTATCGCTCGCGCTCATGCATAGCACGATTCTCAAAAACCGTCTAGACTTATTATCAACATGCACATATTATATTTGTTATCGATACAATTTCATATGCGACATCGCATGGGTCATCTTACTGGTCTCCAATATTCAATTTGATTTGGCGGTCAAGTCTTCTAGGGTCAGCTGACCCGAAGCTACGCTCGATAATTGTGGATCATTAATGAAGGACAGTTACTACGAACCATGCTATATTATTTTAGAGCCAAATTATGTTCCGATAATTTCTATGGGACTACCCTAATTCCGGACAAAATCATTTCTATCGGCGCAACTGAGGCACAACTATCTTTCAAGTAATTCAAGCACTACCATCGATGATTCTGTAATTCACGAAACATCTACTCGTATTGAGTTCGAGTCTATCTACCCACGGTTGACATATGAGATGCTATACGCATCAAACAATCGTCGATAACTTTATAGTCTCGTCCCGATTAATCACAAAGTTTACGATCAACCAGTTCGACACTTTTGTATTGCTATTTTCGAAAATCTCGATATCTTAGGCCTCTCTCTTTTTGTGTTCTCACATCGTGCTTACGTTTACTTGCGTATCGATTTCGATAGCACAAGGGCCAACTTTAAATCTATTTCAATGTCAACTTAACTCGCATCGCATACCTCCAAGTTGAAAAAGAACTTTTCAATATGCATCACATCGCTTTCCGATTCATCGTATCCTGCTATACTTCGATCGCGTAACTGAGTTATCGATTATCCAATATCGAACCCACGAGTTATACGATTATGCCCTTTAAGTTTCATGTGTTTCAGTACTCAAATGAGTTTCGTCGCAACGTAAACAACTTTCTAAGGTATAATTTATCTGTATCAACCAACTCTTTCACCGAGTTCGCGATTCGTGCGATTTGATTACAATTTGTATCACCAACATTTCCATCAAGTCACGGTTCATGCGATCTGATTTTTAATTCGTATAGACCAACATTTAAATCGAGTTCGCATGTCGTGCGATTCGATTACAATTCGTATCGACCAAAATTTCTATAGAGATCGAAATCGTACGATTCGATTATAATTTGCATCGACTAATATTTTCATCAAGCTCGTAAATCGTGCGACTCGTCATAACTTTGAGTTTTCTATCTGACCGATCCGACTATTGCATCAAGACATAATCGTTTTGTTAGTCTCGGTCATTCGACCGACATATAACTTTTCATCCGACGTATCATTCATTGATACGACTCCCCGCCCTATCGTTCCAACCGATCATCGAAGAACACTTGTATCAACATTACGTCATACAAATTTTCAATCGAGTTTCGGTACTCTCCTATCTGTTAAGGACAAACCTTCCATAATTCTTACAATGTGTCGATGCAATCCATCGCACAAGTGGTATAGCATATACCACTCCGAATCGAGCCACTCATTGTAGGTCGTATGCCATATACCACTCAGGAATCAAGTCATTTTCCTTGCATCATACTCGGTATGAACCAACAATCTATCCTGACTTATGATTTTTGCAGTGATCATGCCGATCACAACCGTAACTTTTGATTACTCAAATTTGACACATGTCGGCCAATATATTCATTTGCCAACACAAGTTCGGTACGCAACCGAACGATTCGTTCTCATCGACTTACGATTTTAGTTCCTTCCATTGCACCTCGTGCAACGATTAACTTCTGCATCCGTTGCACCTCGTGCAACGATTCATTTTTATATTCATTTTTGAAATTCATTGCACCTCGTGCAACGATTTTTTTTTATAATTGTTGTACCTCGTGCAACGATTTATTTTCGACATTCAAAGCCAATGCTCAAATCCGTTCAACACATTCGATATCAACTTTCATGTTTTTCAACGCAACATTCACAATCAACTCATTACAAATCATGCAACACGTCCCACGACTTGTCACATTGATGCAACCAATATCTATACTTGTTGCACTTGCAGCAACCAATATTTCACGGCTCGTTGTACTCAATACAATAAGCCTTTCACGACTTTCTCAGCAAAATCATATAATTTTCAAAACGTGCGACAAAATTACACGACTTGTATTAGGCTTATATGAAACATCCAGTGCGACATCGAGTAGAGTCAAAAGTCATTTCAGGGTGGTGGGCAACTTTTAGAATTAAAACGAAGCAAGCATCCTGAAAAAATTAAGCCTAGAGCTCTGCTACCACTTTGTCATGCCCGACCTAAAAAATTGCTCGTCCTCGTATTGATTTATTCGAATCATCGTCCTTGCTGGGGCGCGATGCCCTGTGAGTCTGAAGTTGCACTCGTACAAGGCAAGATGACATGTTCTCAAAATGGTTATCTTTGTTTTGTGTATTAGTAGCGGAAGAAACATAGTATAGGAAATAATTCTCTTTGTTGATAAATGAACTGAGGTTAAAAAGGCTTTCAATAGTCCAACTAAATTTGCCAGATTGGCTACAACACTCAGGTTCTCTCTTGCCCACAAAGGATTTCACCGTTCCATACATCATGTCTTCTATATCTCGGTCGCATCAATCCTGTTGCAAGTCCGAGCGTCAATGCGGTCGCATGCCTCAATACGTTATGGCATTCCATGCCTCAGCACGTTTAAGCAAAGCTCCACCACGAGTAGACCATTCCCTGAACCTACTAGCAAACTAGTGGGGGATTAGTACTTTCATCCTCGTTGTACTGATCAAAGACCCACTTTTACTAAACCGACATTAAGTAGTGTATTGAATCATGCAGCATACATGTTAGTGATCTTTTTATGTTCTCCTTAGGATCGGTTTCATTGCATATTCGAAAGCAGTAAAGTATGTTATCATGGTAAGCATGTTATGTTCAGTTTATCTAAACAAGCAAGCAATATACAATTCTCGTGTTCCTTTATGGCGACTTTTACCGACTCGAGGCATTCGCCCTTGCACCGATGCAAGGTGAATACCTACTATTCTTTCCCTGTCATGTTATAAGTGATCGTTGAACATGATCTCTGTGCCTGCATCATTCAGCTCATCGGCCCCTATCTATATAAAGATCACTGACATTTACAATGTCAGAATGGACTTATGTTTATCAACGGCATTGCAACGCTACCCATTCAGCTTAGGTTACGATCCTTACTGAAGGTCCCACAAGGCATCAGGTGCTCACAGTCACCGATTATTCATTCCTCCTAGGTTAAACAGTCCCGATGCCCCGGTGATCTGTTCGAGAAAAACAAACCCATGCACGGGTTAATTTATAGTCCATTTGAACATGCAACTCGTATCTAAGCATACAACCAAACATAGTCTGAGTCTGAAACTCCGACTTTGCATCATTCCATATTTCTCGTATGCGTTCAATGTTCTCGCTCTTTCTATGTTTTTACATTATTTGTATGATTTCATTCTTTATTTTGATGTTCTATGGCATCATGCCCCAATTTAATGTTCGTCAAACGAACGACCGGAAGATCCCTAACATTTCTAAGGTACCGTGCCACATTCGACAGTTCTGTCACATTCATGCCATAACTGTTCTCTTCACAACGAAGCCATCTTTATAATTCTCGTGCATGTATGCACGCTTTGACACAATTATTCTCTATTCTTCGAGTCATGCATGCGATGCACGTCTCGATACTGTATTTTCATGTTCTATGCCTTAGTGTTCAATGTTTATGGCTCGTGCACTAGGGCTCTCGCCTCAATAGTCTTTCAATGTGCTAGCCTTCTAACTCGTGCGCGAAGGCACGAACTCATGCGCTGAGGCACTTGTCGATACAGTTTCCTGTTCTTATGGCTTGCGCACCGAGGCGCTCGCCTTTGGGATATTCAATGTTCAATAGCGACTCGTACATTTAATGTATGTTTTATTTCAATGTTTTATCTAGTGTTCGACACACACTATGTTCATCTCTCGATCGAGCTACGCTCGTGGTCTTGATATGTTAACAAAGCATACAATGATATATTTTACTTAGGCATGAAGGAGTAGGAAAGAAGAGTCAAAGTCCTCCCACCTTAAGCCGATACGCTTTGTCGTTTCGTCGAGCCGATGCGACTTATTTCTTAACTTTGTTGCGCGGCCAACTCTTCTGACTTAGCCATTCGAGCACTTTGTGCTTCGTTGAATTATCTGACCAATTTGGCTTACCATGCCTATGCCTCAGTTCGTTGCGAAGCGATGATTTGGTTTTGCGGACACCATTACAAATAAGGCAAATGTCGACCTCTTATATTTTAGCATAAAAGTATAGCCTGCACACGAACCAACTAAAGTCAATATTCGTTCGAATCAGACTTGTGCGTTGCATCGATTCGATTCTCAGAATCTTCGAACTAACTCAATGCTTTCTCTCGGGCCAACTTAATACTTGCATCGATCTTACTCGATGCATTCTTCGGGTCAACGTAACTCTTTGCATCGATCCGACTCGATGTATTTCTTGGGTCACCTACTCTTGTATCGATTCGTATCGATACTTAATCGGGTCAACTTAACTCTTCAAGTCAATGACTCAACATATACACCGTGCGGAGCGGGGCATTACAAATAGTGTGCCACCCTTGTCCTTGTCTGGTTGTAGGTGTGGTTCACTGTTTCGATGATGGGCTATTGAACCATGTTTGATTTAGGATTATTCCCATATATTATTCAGTTTATATTGGCATGTTCCTTTTGTATCTTGTTACATCCCTCTAAGGACCTGGTTCTTTTCCATATTCGGATGAGCATATATATGTATCCTATTGTCTACGTACTGGAGATATAGGTTATATTGCTGAGGACTTGAGGTGTTACCCGAGGAGTTTTTCTGCTATTGGAGGATGCTACAGTTAGAGCCATGAGCATCATTATCTAATTACCCGATGTTCTGGCTAGTTATCTTTTATTTAGACATTTCTTTATTTTAGCATTGTATTTCTTTTCCATGGATATTTCCATTAGACTATATTTTACAGACAGATCATTTGTATTGGATATTCAGTTCTTTGTTATACTTCAGTTCAGTTCAATTATCATATTTCTGTCAGTGTTGTTATTATTGTTCTGTGATGAGATTATAGAGATTATAGATTTGCCTATGACTGTGTAGTTTAGGTACATCGTACTATGACTGGAGTAAGTCCATTAAATTGTGTAGCTATTCTAGTTCGTATAGCTGGCATGCTCATGTCTTGGTTCCTATGTGTTTGGAACTGGGACGTGACATGTTTTAATGGTGGCCCATATAGGTCAGTTTGTTGCTTTGGTCACATCATTGTACTAATGTGAGCCTGCAATTAGGATTAAGGAGTATTAAAAACTCATCCACTTGTTAAAATCGTCTTTGAAATCTAATTTTTTTCCTCATCATGCATCCTGCTTGTTTTCGTAGCGTCCTCATAAAGCTTTTTTTGTAGTAGATGCAATTGTGCAGCACGCACGACTCACGAAGTCGACCAGACTAAGGATACCACTCCTAGCGATGACAGTACTCCAGTTACGCCAGGGAATCCAACTCTTGGAGAGGTTCTGGAAAACCCCATGACTACAACCGGATTTCTACCGCCACCATCATCGATGCAACATGAGGGTCAGACTTCGCAGACTCAGACGCAGCAGGAGGATCCTTTGCCTCCACCGCCTTAACTTCCACCCCAGATGTCTCATGGAGGATACCCGCCACAGTAGACTTATGGACCGATGCCTAAGATGCCCCAACTGGATGGCCAGGCCCAATGTTTCAATTCTTCCAAATCATGATGACAGACGGAGGTCATGATGCAAAATTTTATGACGGCCTTAGAGAGATTCGCTACCGTAGCAGCCCCAACCAAAGACAACAAGGAGGATCAATTCGATGTTCCGGAGTGCAGCTTCAGCGAGTCGACCCGTACCAAGTGAAGAAGCTTCCTACTTGTCGCTTTGTGACAAAAAGGGACATATTCAAAAGGAGTGCAGGAAGAGACTAAGATAGTGCCTGTGATGTCATTTGAACCAGCATCAAGTTATTGGATGTCCACTGTGCCAAGACAGCGTTGCAGATATTTCAGAGACCAGAATCACCAGGACCCAGACCACCCTTTCTGGCAATTGAAGCCCTGGGCCCCAGCACCAGAAGGGCACCAGAGAGGACCACCCTTACCACCACAGGAAGTTCAGTTCAAGAAAGCCAGAGCGTATGATGGAGCACAAACTCATAGTCAGGTCTACGCCATAACACCAATTAGTGAGCTACCTGCGGGTGTGCCTATTACAAATACCATTGCTATAATTATATTGTTTGAGTTCCTTAGTATTATCTACAGTAGCATATAGCCATGCATATAATTTTACTTCACCCTTGTCTAAGAATTAGAAAATTCTTATTAGGAGAAAATAGGAATTCATGTTTGACAGGACAAGGTAATAGCTAAGGTGGGTAGAACTCCATAGATATTTCTAGTGTCAGTTGGAATAGGAGTACAAGGAAGATTACCATATCGGGGATGATTGATCGATCAAAAGCCTGATTGATGCTGATCTATTCCTTCTATTAGTAATGTCACCACCACTTTTCTAAAATGAGGATAATTTTGAACTTTTGTAAAATTGATCATGTTAATAATTAATTGGTGAATTTTTGATTATTTTTAATATTATTTAAATTGATGTATTGTGATTGGTCCCTTTCTAGTGAAACCTTAGAACTATTTAGCCTAGAGACTAACCATGACTATGGAGACATAACCATGTGATTAGATTAGCTAATTATCACTTTTTAGGCTAAGGGTATTTTGGTCATTTGTGATATTTGAATTAATTTGAATTTTGATTAATTGATAATGTGCTAAGTGATATATTAGGCCTAAACCTAGAATTGCCCTAATCTAGATATTGATCATGAACCTAGAGGCTTAGTTAGTAGAATTAAGAAAGTATGCAAGCCCTAGAATATCTATATAGTCTAAGTAGATATTTGGTGTAAACCCTAATTTGGTTGGGCCTTTACGTAGAAAACCTTGATTACAACCAAAGGAGGCCCATTAACCTAAATTGAACTTAAACCCTAACCCTAGACAACCTATGACAGCCAGGGCACCTCGTCCCCCTATATAACATCATGTTAGCCCCCTTGCCTCTTATATTACAATTATAAACCCTAAATGTGTTCTTCCCCAAATTACCCCCTTCATCCAAATCAACTCCAAATTGAGCCTAATCAATTGCAATACACTCCCCTAGTGTAGAGGAAGCCTCTAGAAGCTGGCTAGCAAGGATTTGGAGCTTCTTGACCATTACAAGTGGAGTGATTCTGGTTCAAGTTCATTTACATTGAGATTCCAACTCTCAATAGGTAATGGCCTCTAAACCTTAATTTTTTGATTTCTTTCCATAGATGCATTCATTTAGGGTCCTCCTAGCCCTAGGCCAAGTTTGGTAAGAAATTAAATCCATTTGGTATGCGTATCGGAGGAGTACCGGAGAACATTCATAGTGTTCGATGAAATGTCTTTTAGAAATAATATTCATAATTTTCAAAACTAATTACATGATTTTGTAGCTATACTGTGTAGATTAATATTCATTAGGACTGAGATGGTTTTAGTGTTGTTTTGGTGTCATATTTGGATACGGGGACACGACACTGCGGTGTGGTGCCCTGCTACCCGATGGTGATTTCTTTATGGACACGACCCATGGGGACCTGGGATTTGGTGTATAGGTCAG
>JANAVB010011006.1:0-82500 GCA_029216955.1 Iris pallida | reverse complement strand
AAAAGTAGATAACAAAATGCGGGAAGTAAGAAAACCCACTCGAGTCCTCCTACGATCATCCCTCTAGTGTTGACCATCTTGGAGGTAGAAGTAAGCTGGATCCTCGGGACCGGCTCTAAATCTGGCCATGCAAACCAGAGGGTTAGACCTCTAATAGCAAGTACCACAAGGGAGCACCATGAGAACTAAAACCAGTAAGTAAGAGATATAATAATCTCTGCTTGCTACTAGAACTCACATCACATCAAGACACTTCGAACCAACCTCCCAACCAAACAAGGACATAAGTTGGCCCGTTGTCCTGACATTCTGATCATCCCAGTTAGGTAACAGAGTACAGTGCACAAACATCATCTTGAACGGCCAATCAACTCCTACGGCTTGCTATTATGAGTCCCAAGTTATCCTGAATAATGTAATTAGGGATTCCTCAGTTTTTACTATGTGCAAGCAAGGCTAGTCTATCCAGTCGATCAATTGCCCATGCATGAATTAGACGAGTCCTAGCAGGACGCCGTCAATATACAATATACAATAATATAAAAGCAGATACTGTTTCCTGCCCGTGGCAGATTTACAGTATCTGTGGAACCAGCCGGCCCGTCGGGTACTACTCGTCCCAAGGGGCTTCCATATAAGAATTCGGGAATCCATTCTCTCCATGCAATCATTATTTATTTAACTAATAGTCTCTACGTTGAGTGAAATCCCATGCCGTGGATCATGGTCATCGAATAAGTACTTTCGTACGGGGTACGATATGTACAACTCTACAACGATACCAGTGCGGCTAGGTTGTAGGTTTTACATAGCGTAATACAACAATCATCTAACCACGGTAATCATGCCTTGACCATAAAGTACACATGCTTCTTTTGTAGAAAATACTAAATAAATAATAAATAATAATTGAAGCCTGCATGTGCATGTATGTCAATATTCGGGATCAGCCAGTCGAGTACAATAGTTCATAACATGAACGTGTCTCATTCTTTCATTCAATAAGACGACTAGCCAGTCTCTTGGTTCCAATTAGGAACGCATGATCAATTTAGTCAAGATCACAACCATTATCAATGGTGGCAAGGCATGAAAGTCAACTAGCATTCAGTGGGGTCGAGTCTACAACTCTCAGGGTTTAATTCTAGTCAATCCGGGTATCTATAACTCAATTCATGACACATGGTACATTCCACGTAACAATCTATAATTAACAGAAATCAACATATCATGATTATATCAAGTTTATGCAAAAAGGCGTAAGGATATAAAATAGACGTTAAACCAATAAGATATCAATATACAGGGCTATAGAAGATCCAGGGTAAGCAGGCTACTCTCATGTCAGCCTACGCTTATGCCAGCGTACGCTCAGGTCAAGCTACGCTCAAGCCAGCGTACGCCCAGGTCAAGCTACGCTCAAGCCAGCTAGCGTATGGGAGTCATACGCTTCCAAAAGGCAGCGTATGAACTCCATACTACTCCTTACTATCCAAGTCGCGTATGCAAGTCATACGCTCCCAAAAGGTAGCGTATGAACTCCATACGACTCCTGACCATCCAAGTCAGTGTATGCAAGTCATACGCTCCCAAAAGGTAGCGTATGAACTCCATACGACTCCTGACCATCCAAGTCAGCGTATGCAAGTCATACGCTCCCAAAAGCAGCGTATGAACTCCATACGACTCCTGACCATCCATCAGCGTATGCAAGTCATACGCTCCAAAAGGTAGCGTATGAACTCCATACGACTCCTGACCATCCAGTCACGTATGCCAGTCCTACGCTCCCAAAAGTAGCGTATGAACTCCATACGATATACGCTTCCAAAAGGTAGCGTATGCAACACACGCTTCCAAAAAGGTAGCGTATGGACTCCAGACCGCGCTGCACTAAAGAGCGTGCACAGCTCAGTGACGCAAGCTAAAAAGCTAGTGTACACTGCTCACTGTCTTCTCCAAACAGCAAGAACTCCATGGTTGCACCCCAAAGCTTCAAAGTCCATAACTTGGTCAAAATAAGTCCGAATCCAACTTTCCAAAGGTCAAAATTGGGTAGGATTAACTGCTCTACGACATGGAACCATCAAATCTTGAGAACAAAGGAGTTTGCTAGATCAAAATCCATAGACAACCGAAAATACAATAACTTAGATCTACAAGAAATGAACCAATGAATAAAAAATACTAAGCACTAAACTCTCTTAGAATCATGAGAGAAAGATATGAACCATAAAATGGTCCTCATGTAGAGCAAGATGTACTTGCCTAGTAGGTAGGTGGAGAGAGTAATGAAAGGAAGAAGAAGAAGTGAATGAGGAGAGAGAAGGGAGAGGGTAGCTTTAAGTAGCAAAGGGGTGGTAGGTGGGAGTTGGGCCGGGTTCTTAATGGGTCGGGTTTAAGGGGCTCATCCACCGAAAATAAAACTAAAGCAGAGAAGTAATTGCAGGAAATAAAATACAGAAATAAATTACGGAAAATTAATTACAGGAAATAAATTAACATAAGAATTAAAGAGCAGATAATTAATTAACAGAAACTTAATTAACATGAATTAAAGGAATTTAAATCAGGGTAACATGATAAATACTAAAATAAATACACATGAGTTGTACATGAATAAGACTACGCATTCTGGGAACGAGAGTGACATCTCTACCCACCTTAGAAAAATTCTGTCCTCGGAATTTGAAATCCAAGCAAGATAGAAACATCGGGGCTAAACTAATCTAAGTACAAGCAATTCAATCAAGCAATCATTTTACAATGTCCATAGCAAGTAACATATCCATATTTAACAATCTATGTTATCTAGCAATTCTACCCATAAGGGGTTAAGCATGAGGAATCAAGATAATCAAGGTACACAGAAAATATACCTTGTGAGTCAAACAGATGTGGATACCGTGATCGGATATCATCCTCACGTTCCCACGTTGACTCTCCAAAGAGTGATGACCCCAAGCAACCCGGACAAGACTAATTGTTCGGTTCTTGAGTATCTTCTCTCTTCGGTCCAAAATGGACACAGGCTGTTCCTCGTAAGACAGGTTGGTACCAACAACCAGTTCTGAATGATCGAGGATATGGCTGGGGTCCGATACATACCTTCACAATTGAGATATATGAACACGTCATGCACCTCTCGTAACGAAGGTGGAAGGGACAAACGATAAGCAACATCGCCTACCCTATCAAGGATAATGAATGGTCCTACGTACCGCGGACTCAGTTTCCCGCGAACGCCAAATCTAATGACCCCACGTGTAGGTGAGATCCGCAAGAATACGTGGTCCCCAACAGAGAACTCTAACGGCCTACGATGCTGGTCCGCCCAATGACGATGCCGATCCTGCGCAACACGAAGTCGTTCTCTAATTCCCTTAATCACTTCAACCGTCTGGATAATCATTTCTGGGCCTAGCATCTTCCTTTCCCCGATATCGTCCCATGCTAGCGGCGATCTACACTTCTTACTATATAGTGCCTCAAATGGCGCCATCTGGATACTGGCTTGATAACTGGTTGTATGAGAACTCACTAAGTGCAGGTGGCTTTCCCAAGATCCTCCAAAATCCAGAGTGCAAGCTCGCAACATATCTTCCAAGGTCTGAATCGTCCTTTCTGATTGCCCGTCCGTCTGCGGATGGTAAGCCGTGCTAAATCTTAACTTGGTGCCCAAACTACGATGCATGCTCTTCCAAAATGTGATGTAAAGCGGGTATCTTGGTCTGACACAATACTGACAGGGACTCCATGCTGCCTGACTATATGTTGCATATACAACTCTGCCAACTTTTCTGTAGATTGCCCTACTCTGAAAGAAAAAATATGCTACCTTCGTAACTCGGTCCACCATCACCCAAATAGCGTCCTTACCACTTGGTGATCTCGGTAAACCGGTCACGAAGTCCATGGTGATATGCTCCCATTTCCATTCTGGAATAGGAAGCGGTTGCAATAATCCAGCTGGCCTCTGCTATTCTGCCTTCACTGCTGACATACCAAGCAACGGGAAACGAACCTAGCTATCTCCCTCTTCATTTCGTTCCACCAGAAGTGCTGCTTGATATTTTACATCTTGGTCCCTCCAGGATGTATAGAATACTGAAAACTGTGAGCTTCTGTCATAACTTCCTGTCTGATATCTCTACTAGGTACACATAGACGTGATCCAAACCTAAGTGTACCATCTTCTGAATCTCATCTCTTTTCTGAGTCCTGACTCACATTCTGTCCTAAGCTTCTGAATCCTTGGGTCCTGTGCCTGAGCTGCCTTGATCCTGCCTACCAAGTCGGATTGAACTTGTAGACTCGCCAGAATTCCTACGTCACTAGGAAGTATAATTTCGATGCCCATCTCCTGAAGGTCTTCTAAGATATGTTTTTGTGTTGTCAACATAAATGCACCGCCCTTTGCTGAGAGCGTCTGCTACCACATTAGCCTTGCCTGGATGATACTGAAGCTCCACGTCATAATCCTTGATCAGTTCTAACCATCTTCTCTGCCTCATGTTCAGCTCCTTCTGAGTAAAGATGTACTTCAGACTTTTGTGGTCTGTGTACATTTCCACTCGGTCACCATATAAGTAATGTCTCCATAGCTTCAGAGCAAATACTACTGCCGCTAACTCCAAATCATGAGTTGGGTAATTCTTCTCGTGGTCCCGAAGCTGCCTAGATGCATATGCTATCACCTTCCGTGTTGCATAAGGACACATCCAAGTCCTTTACCTGACGCATCACAATATACTGTAAAACCTTCGGGTCCCACTGGCAATGTAAGAATGGGTGCTGATATCAATTTCTGCTTCAAAGTCTCAAATGATGCCCGACATTCTGCCGACCAATCAAATGGCACATCCTTCCGGGTCAAGCGGGTCATGAGCGCTGAAAGCCTTGCAAAGTCTGATACAAATCTTCTGTAATATCCTGCCAATCCCAAGAAACTCCGTACATCAGCTACGGTCTTGGGTACTGGCCAACTCTCTACTGCTTCTACCTTCTTGGGATCCACTGCTACTCCAGCTCCCGATACGATATGACCCAAGAATGAAATATGGTCCATCTAGAACTCACACTTGCTGAGCTTGGCATACAACTGGTTCTCTCTCAGAACCTGCAACACTTTCCTGCGGTGGTCTTCATGCTCCTCTTCACTAGCAGAATATACGAGTATGTCGTCAAGAAAGACAACGACAAACTGATCTAAGTATGGCATAAAGATGCGGTTCATCAAATCCATGAAGATAGCTGGAGCATTGGTCAAACCAAACGGCATTACTAAGAACTCATAATGCCCATACTTCGACCTGAATGCTGTCTTGGGAATATCCTCCTTCCGAACCCTCACCTGATGATACCCTGAACGAAGATCTATCTTGGAGAAAACTCTAGCCTTGCTCAACTGATCAAATAAGTCGTCGATCCTGGGTAATGGGTAATTGTTCTTTACTGTTGCCCGCGTTAAGCTTCCTGTAATCGATGCACAATCTGGATGATCCATCCTTCTTCCCCACAAGTACCACTGGTGCTGCCCATGGCGATATGCTTGCTTGGATGAACTTCTTCTCCTTCAATTCCTCTATATGTTGATAAACCTTGGCCTGTTCCGAATCTGCCATTCTGTAAACTCGATCTGATATCGGTTTAGTTCCAGGTGCCAATTCTATGCTGAACTCAATATCGCTAACTGGTGGTAGACCTGGAAGTTCTTCGGGAAATACGTCTAGAAATTCTTCAACTACCTTCGGAATATGAACTTCTTCCATTGCGTTACTACTCCCTGTTCTTGCTGAGTTGCCTCTGATCTGACCAAGGTGAACCTCTCCATGCTGGAATATCAAAAGATACACTTCCACTACGACAATCTATTTTCGCATGACTGTCTTTCAGCCAGTCCATGCCTAAGATAACGTCGAAATTTCCAACAGGAAATTCTATCAACCGGGCGGGTAAAGGATACCCGCACACTACAACACTACATGCTAAACTAACTCTACTAACTCCACGAGCCCATTACCAGTGAGTATATTCAACCTCCCTGGCAATGCCTCGAACTCCACTCCTAGTCGTGTCGCAAATTGTGCAGATATAAATGAATGGGATGCTCCCGAATCAAACAATGCTACTGCGGGATATGAGGCGACGAGAATGTTACTTGCCACAACATCTCCCGATGCCAATGCCTCTTCCAAGGACAGTGTAAATGCCTGCCCTCGACCTCCTTGCTGGTTCCCATACTGCGGCCTAGCCTGGTGCTGCTGCTGGCCCCTGCCTTGATGATGCTGGGGTGGTCTATGCTGGTGTTGCTGCATCGGCGGCCCCTGCTGTCGAAACATCTGAGCCTGCGGTACTAACGGACGCTGTGCCAACGGCCTCACTGCTACCGCTGGTCCTCGATACTGCCCTGCCCCTGGTGCTGGCAGAGCAGGAAACTGCTGCACTGGTCCTCCTGACCTCGAATTCATGGGACATGTGGTAACCCGATGATCTGGATTTCCACATATCAGACACAGTCCATTCAATGTCCGACACACATCTCTAGTGTGTCCCATCTACCCACAATAAGTGCAGCCCGCCGGGGGTTGCTGGTTCTTCCTCTGTTGCTGTTGCTGCTGCCTGGGTGGTGGTGCTGGCCCTCGCATCGCCACATCGTGGATACGAATGCCAGGGGATGGTGCTGTTGTTCGGGGCGCTGCTCCCCCTCCTCCTTCAATCTGACTGTGGGATCTCTTCTGACCCCCAGTCCTTGCCGCAAGCCTCTGAATGGTGATCTCATGCCTTCGAGTCGCCGTCAATATCTCATCAAAAGTCTGGTAATTGTGCCCCTCTATCAATTGTAAGAGCTCAAGATGAAACCCTTGCTGGAACCTCATCGCCCTCTGGCGCTCCGTCGCTACCATCTCTGGGGCAAACCTACTCAATCTGCAGAACTCCGCTGCATAAGCATCTACGGTCTTGCCAGCCTGCCTGAGGCTGATAAACTTCTGTTGTAGCTCAAACTGTGCCACAACTCCATAGTACTTCATCTTGAACCTTGCAGTAAAATCGTCCCAAGCAACAGGACGTCTGATGCCTACTTCCTCTGATTCCCACCAATCACGTGCGAGATCCTGAAGTAACAACTTCACTAGATCCACACGTTCTTCTGCCGGCACCTTAGCTGCTGTCAGAATAGCCTCAATATCCTTAAGCCATGCATCTGCTGAGATGGCATCCTCCGTGCCTTCGAAACGGCGGGGGTTGTACTTGCAAAACCTGGCTGACGCTCCTGAATCAGTCCTCGCTCCTCTTTCCAAAGCCGTCTGCAATCCTTGGTTGAGTAGCACATTCTTGCTCTTGTAGCTGAGTGTGCATGCGTTGCTGGGCCAGCATCTGATGTTGCTGAGTAGCCATCATTCCTCTCATGATCTCCAGAAGGGCTGGTGTGTCCACTTGGGTAGGTAGAACTGTCGGTGGTGGTGGAACATCCGGATACTGCAATCCAGCTGCTGCTTCTACTATCACTTCTTCCTGGGTAGCCTCCTGAGGGGAGACTGGCCCTTGCTGCTGACCAACCTGGTCAGGTTGTCCATGTTGCTGTCCATGTTATTGCTGTCCAGTCCTGACAGATGCGGACGAGGTGCCCCTAAGAAAAGGGACAAGAGAACAATCAAACGACCGGACATGAAGGATCAATGAAGTCAAAGGATACCGAAATGTTAAGCAAGGGTTGAGAACAACGAATCATGAGATCAAAAGAGAACACATGTGATTGAGACATCCTATAAATCAAAACACCCCACAAGTCTGAAATCAGACCTGCATGGGCCACTACTAAAACATTGTCACGCCCCAGAACCAGAATACTGGAGAGCGGGGGAGTGACTCAGCCAGCTACGTATTACGGATAGATGAATACCGTATAATACGATCAATGCTGTCTAACCAGACGAGGGGGTGCATACTACATAAACGTCTTACTATGGTCATTTCACATCTATTGTCTCAATCATTCAAACAAGAAACAGAAATATAGAACATGTAAGGTAAAGCAGTAAGGCGTCCCAAACGCTCAGTCAAAATGTTCTTGAGATCTGGCTTTACAAAATACAGTCAGATGATGTAGTAAGTATACACAATTGTTATCATCTGCAGTCTGACTTAATTACAATTATGCAAAAGTAAGTACAAGACAATCCGACTAACATGTCGGTGCCAAACGGCAAGGTATAAAGTAGATAACAAAACGAGCGGGGAAGTAAGAAACCCACTCGAGTCCTCCTACGATCATCCCTCTAGTGTTGACCATCTTGGAGGTAGAAGTAAGCTGGATCCTCGGGGACCGGCTCTAAATCTGGCCATGTAAAACCAGAGAGGTTAGACCTCTAATAGCAAGTACCACAAGGGAGCACGCCATGAGAACTAAAACCAGTAAGTAAGAGAATATAATAATAGATCTCTGCTTGCTACTAGAACTCACATCACATCAAGACACTTCGAACCAACCTCCCAACCAAACAAGGACAGAAGTTGGCCCGTCATGTCCTGACATTCTGATCATCCCAGTTAGGTAACAGAGTACAGTGCACAAACAAATCATCTTGAACGGCCAATCAACTCCTACGGCTTGCTATTATGAGTCCCAAGTTATCCTGGAATAATGCAATTAGGGATTCCTCAGTTCTTACTATGTGCAAGCAAGGCTAGTCTATCCAGTCGATCAATTGGCCCATGTATGAATTAGACGAGTCCTAGCAGGACGCCCGTCAATATACAATATACAATAATAATAAAAGCAGATACTGTTCCCTGCCTGTGTGGCAGATTTACAGTATCTGTGGGAACCAGCCGGCCCGTCGGGTACTACTCGTCCCAAGGGGGCTGCCATGGAAGAATTCGGGAATCCATTCTCTCAATGCAATCATTATTTTATTTAACTTAATAGTCTCTACGTTGAGTGAAATCCCATGCCGTAGATCATGGTCATTCGAATGAGTACTTTCGTACGGGGTACAATATGCACAACTCTACAACGATACCAGTGCGGCTAGGTTGTAGGTTTTACATAGCGTAATGCAACAATCAAATCTAACCACGGTAATCATGCCTTGACCATAAAGTACACATGCTTCTTTTGTAGAAAAATACTAAATAAATAAATAAATAAATAGATTGAAGCCTGCATGTGCATGTATGTCAATATTCGGGATCAGCCAGTCGAGTACAATAGTTCATAACATGAACGTGTCTCATTCATTTCATTCAATAAGACGACTAGCCAGTCTCTTGGTTCCAATTAGGAACGCATGATCAATTTAGTCAAGATCACAACCATTATCAATGGTGGCAAGGCATGAAAGTCAACTAGCATTCAGTGGGGTCGAGTCTACAACTCTCAGGGTTTAATTCTAGTCAATTCGGGTATCTATAACTCAATTCATGACACATGGTACATCCCACGTAACAATCTATAATTAACAGAAATATCAACATATCATGATTATATCAAGTTTATGCAAAAAGGCGTAAGGATATAAAATAGACGTTAAACATCTAATAAGATATCAATATACAGGGCTATAGAAGATCCAGGGTAAGCAGGCTACTCTCATGTCAGTCTACGCTTATGCCAGCGTACGCTCAGGTCAAGCTACGCTCAAGCCAGCGTACGCCCAGGTCAAGCTACGCTCAAGCCAGCTAGCGTATGGGAGTCATACGCTTCCAAAAGGCAGCGTATGAACTCCATACGACTCCTTACTATCCAAGTCAGCGTATGCAAGTCATACGCTCCCAAAAGGTAGCGTATGAACTCCATACGACTCCTGACCATCCAAGTCAGCGTATGCAAGTCATACGCTCCCAAAAGGTAGCGTATGAACTCCATACGACTCCTGACCATCCAAGTCAGCGTATGCAAGTCATACGCTCCCAAAAGGCAGCGTATGAACTCCATACGACTCCTGACCATCCAAGTCAGCGTATGCAAGTCATACGCTCCCAAAAGGTAGCGTATGAACTCCATACGACTCCTGACCATCCAAGTCAGCGTATGCCAGTCCTACGCTCCCAAAAGGTAGCGTATGAACTCCATACGATATACGCTTCCAAAAGGTAGCGTATGCAAGACACACGCTTCCTAAAAAGGTAGCGTATGGACTCCAGACCGCGCTGCGCTAAAGAGCACGCACAGCTCAGTGACGCAAGCTAAAAAGCTAGTGTACACTGCTCACTGTCTTCTCCAAACAACAAGAACTCCATGGTTGCACCCCAAAGCTTCAAAAGTCCATAACTTGGTCAAAATAAGTCCGAATCCAACTTTCCAAAGGTCAAAATTGGGTAGGATGAACTGCTCTACGACATGGAACCATCAAATCTTGAGAACAAAGGAGTTTGCTAGATCAAAATCTATAGACAACCGAAAATACAATAACTTAGATCTACAAGAAATGAACCAATGAAATCAAAAATACTAAGCACTAAACTCTCTTAGAATCATGAGAGGAAGAATATTGAACCATAAAATATGGTCCTCATGTAGAGCAAGATGTACTTGCCTAGTAGGTAGGTGGAGAGAGTAATGAAAGGAAGAAGAAGAAGTGAATGAGGAGAGAGAAGGGAGAGGGTAGCTTTAAGTAGCAAAGGGGTGGTAGGTGGGAGTTGGGCCGGGTTCTTAATGGGTCGGGTTTAAGGGGCTCATCCAACCGAAAATAAAACTAAAGCAGAGAAGTAAATTACAGGAAATAAAATACAGAAATAAATTACGGAAAATTAATTGCAGGAAATAAATTAACATAAGAATTAAAGAGCAGATAATTAATTAACAGAAACTTAATTAACATGAATTAAAGGAATTTAAATACAGGGTAATACATGATAAATACTAAAATAAATACACATGAGTTGTACATGAATAAGACTACGCATTCTGGGAACGGGGAGTGACAATAGGACCTTGTGACTCCAATTCGGACATCTATTCACATCTGTTGCTAGGACGACAGGCGAGTACATTCTCTGATAGTTGTTTTCAGTATTTGATATTTACTGTGATTCTTGTATTTAGCGATGCTATATTTGATTCTCGACACGTTGGTCACACGGATTGATATTTCTGGATCCCGTCTTGAGATGTTACCATTGTTATTGTATTGACATCGTACACGACTTGTGCATTAGACATTGTACATGATAGTTTCATAAAACATTGTTCGTGTATCATACATGTCATGGTTGGATCTACTGTACTAGTTGGGGCGGAAGAAATCCTAGTAAGAGATGTGATCAAATTCCTATTTTTATTGTTAGACATTGTAAGTGTTAATCGTACACCTCACGCATGATTAACCATGCCATGTAGCTATTGTACAAGTTCCCAAGCCGATCATATCTCGAAACTAGTATTTTAAACACATAGTATGTATAGTAGTTATAGTTTTCGTCATATTCTCTAAACTGTGCTTACGTATTGTTTATTTATTTCCATTCTTGTACATTATAAACTTCACATCGTTCATCCTTTATAGTACCATTGTTAGGATATGTTTACATATTAGTAGCTCTATATTTCTCATCACTTATCGTACTCTCTACTTACAGTTTTATAGTTTTTATCATTTTATTGGAACTGCTGTTGGTTCATGTATTCGCTCCATCCTGACTGGATATATTGACAAAATATTACAGATGATTTAGATGACTGCCCTACCTACTACAAGGCATATGAGGGTGGCACATAGGAGTATTGAGGAGGATCCTGCTTAGTAGATTTTGCCTTAGATATAGTTTAGAATTATTAGTCTTCATGTTCTATCAGATTGTTCCAATTATTAGTTGAGACTATTTATATTCAGGATATATACTTATTTGTGTTGGACACCTAAAATTGTGTGATTTGATAACTCTACTATTTATTCAGTTTCTTCCTTTTATATGATTCTATATCGGGCTCTATCTTCCTTAGACTTGTGATTGAGATTATATAGTTGAGATGTCATGTTATACCTCCATGCAGAGATGACATGTTATATGATTCATATTGTTAGTTGATAGATATTGTAGACGACCTATACAACGTTCTACCGCCGACACAGCGGCGTAGGCTGGACGTACCCACGTTCTCGTGCCCCTAAACAGGGTGCGGGTCATGACAAGTAGTCGAGGGATATGGACTGTTATGGTACATGGTCCACCCTTGTCCTTGTTTGGTTGTAGGGTTGGACTATTGTGCTATGATTTTCTATGAACCAAAGTTTGGACACCGAGTTCTTTAGCCTGAACCTAGCCATATGATGTATTTCTATCTCGATGCGATATAGCATATATTTTCCTTGTTTGATATAGTAGTTTCATATTACTTTAATGATAGGATATATGCATGTAAATATAGATTATGACCACTTAGAGCCCATTAGTATTAGCATCCTCTAGAAATCTTATATGCCTAGTTTTCTTTATACAAGAGCTAGTGTAATTTCGAGAACAAAATTCTTTAAGGTGGGTAGGTTGTAAGCTCCATGGATTTTTAGAGTTATTTTTTTATTTTATTTAATATATTTATTAATACATATTTTTCCACTATTATTTTTTTTATCATTAAGTACTCTTTTCCGTAGCTTTGATTTTAGGAGCATAAGGAATGCCAATTTCTCGAAATGTCCTTCATATGTTTTGATCTAGACAAGTTTTTTTATTTTTTATTTTGATATATCATGTCCCACTCAAACATGTTTTCCTGTACTCTATTTTTATTGCACAACTTTCGTGTAAACTTAGGCCAATTTTACATCTACCGTAAAGCTTGTCGTATTTTTCAAATTGATTTCGGAAGACAACTTTGATCCAACCCAAATGACCCAATATATGGTTTTAACCTATTTTGAGCCTACTACACACATGCCAATAGTGTCCCACCTAATTGAGTTTCCATGGGCTATTTATTTCAAGTGGCACACAAGACCCAAAGATTAGACTCTTTGAACTCAATTCGATCTGATTCATTCCATCGACCCAAAATTAGTACAACTAGGGTTCGTATACCCTATTCTAGGGTACCCTAACCTACTAAACTCATTATAGATTAATTTATGGATTAGTATACAGCCATATCAATTTAAATCTATTTTTAAATCAACCCAATATCTACTTTCCTAATTTGGATTCTAATTTAAATCTATTGTGACATATCTTGGTGTATCTTTTGATTAAACTATCAAATCCTACCAAACCAATTCCTATCAAATCCCAACCTTTAAATCTTTATATTTAAAACTTCAGAAACCTGTCGTCCACTTCTCTTTTTCCCAATAAACCCGAGCGCACCCTCATGTTCTGGCCGTGCACACCCTTCTGGAAACTGAACACCAAACTCCTCTAGCCGACCTCTTTTGCCACCACCACCACCACCACCTCGACCTTAGGCCCAAGACCCTCCCCTTAGACTCCTGTAGCCTCTCGAGCAGCCCCAGGTACTTTGTGGTCGACACAGCCCCATATCCGAACCCTAGTTCAGTCGACCAACACAGGGAAACACAACAGGTAGGTCCATTTTGGAGATGTAATTTCATGACTTGTAGTGATCCGATCTTTACAAAACCAATTCTAGTGCATTCCTACACGTGTCCCCTGCTCTCCCTCAAAATTTCAGGGCACAATTTGTCTTCGTTTGGTCGGGGCACGCGTTCTAGAAAAATGTGTACAAACTAAACCCAATTTCTTGCGTGGTGGTTTTCATCTCTTTGGGATGCCTTCTGACACCAAGAAAATACTTTGTAATGATCCTAACTCGTCCCTCTACATCCCCAATCAATTAGATTTACATATCTTTGAATTATATATATATATATATATATATATATATATATATATATATATATATATATATATATATATATATATATATATATATATATATATATATATATATATGTTTCCATCTCCATAGGACAAGTAATTGAGCATCAAAATTTCATTGAACCTCATATTGCTTTGAACTGAAAACTTGATAATAAATGTCTATGATACCAATCTTCTGCTCGTTGATATAAAATCATGTTTCCATTATTTATTGATTTATTCCAGAATTTAAATATATTAATTTTATATTTACTTTTGGTTTCAGTTTAATCGATAAGTTGGCTATATTATGCTAATATGTTGATATATTTATTAGATGCGTATTTTCTTATGAATATTATAGTTAAATAATGTTAATAAATATTTTAGTAAATAATTTCGAATTAATATGTATTATTTTTAGTTTAGAAAAATATTATTTTTATCTAGTAGCATGATGATGGATATATTAGACATGATTATATATATATATTGGATATGTTAGATAGATAGATTATGTTGTCGCTTTGTTTTTGATATATATATATATATATATATATATATATATATATATATATATATATATATATATATATATATATATATATATATATATATATATATATATTCCAGAAATATATATTTATTTATTTCAGAATTTAAATCGATTATTTTCATTTCAGAAAATATTATTTTTATGTTGGCATGATACTTCATGTAAAGGGTATATTATATGTAGTTGTAAACTAGTTAGCTAGTATATGTAATAGAGTCTATAAATAGTATATATATTTATGGTAGATATGTTGTCTTAGAATTAGAATTAATTTTAGTTATTTATATTTTAGGGGTTCGTGATTGTTCGATTGCAGTTGGAGCAGGACCGTTGAGTTACTTTATTTCCGATATTCCAAGCAAGATACCTTGCCTTTGCTTTACTGTTTAAATTATATTTTTTGTTTTCGTTGTGTGTGTGTGTGTTGACTTAGAGTTAGTGGACATACCTTATTTGGAAAGTTATTGATATAACTTCCATGGCTTTGACACATATTACTATACGGCACCGTGAGTGAGATTTTATATGCATGAGTTAGCATACTGATTGGCCATTGGTGCATTGACTTATTAGATAGTTAGATGTGTCTAGGTAGGATGACTTGCATTGAGATATGAGTTGTCCGAGTCATGGATATGACTTGTACAAGTCCATGGACAGGGAAGAACTACCATAAGACGTTTGGGATTACCTTATTTGATTATGTAGTATTCGAAGGAGATTACGGGGTCATTAGCCTCATAGATAGTTTCATAGCTGTCTGTGTGGTTCATAGTTCATAGATATCGGCTCGTGATTCGATGCTGGTCTATGATTTGGTTCTATTTCTTTATCACCCACCCATACGGCCAAAGGCGTCTTCAATATGCATTACATAGCCATGGGATATTGTCTTATCATAGAATAGTGTGCCACCTCTTGTCTTTATCTAGTTGTAGGTGTAGTTCACTGTATGATGGCTATTGGACCATATTGTGATTTAGGATTATTCTATATATTTATTCAGTTTTACATTAGTATATTCTTTTTATATCTTGTTACGTCCCTCTGAGGACCTGGCTCTTTTCCAGATTCAGATGAGCATTTGTTTCCCATTGTCTACGGACCGGGGATTGAGACAGGTTATATTGCTGAGGACTTAGAGGTGTTGTCCGAGGAGTTTTCCTGAGCTTGGAGGATGCTACGGTTAGAGCCATGAGCATCATTATCTAGTTAGCCGATGTTCTGGCTGGTTATCTTTTGTTTCAGTATTTCTTTATTTCAACATTGTATTTCTTTTCCATGGATATTTCAATAAGACTATATTTTACAAACAAATCATTTGTATTGGATATTCACTTCTTTGTTATACTTCAGTTCAATTCAATTGTCATATTTCTGTTTGTGTTGTTGTTGTTGTTCTATGGATGAGATTATAGAGATTATATATTTGCTTATGGCTGTGTAGTTTAGGTACAACATACTATGACTGGAGTAAGTCTATTAAATTAGGTAGCTTTTTTTAGTTCGTATAGCTAGCATGCTCATGTCTTGGTTCCTATGTCTTTAGAACTGGGGTGTGGCATATGGAGTATGAGTGTTTGTGTCCAGAGTGGCTTAGATTCTTGAGTGGAGTATTGGGCACTCCTAAAGGTGTTTGCGGGAATTGATGATATAGATATCAATGAATCTATCATCTACGATTGGGATAATGCGAGGTCTTAGTATATAGTTATGCTAGGTTGATGAGATTTTGAATGTCTCTTTTTGGACTGGTTTGGATGATCGAGAATAATTTTGGCTGACTTGGTTGGGAAAATCAATATGAATCGTGTATTAAAGTATGGCTTCAATCAAGTGGGATTGAGTTTTGAATTGAGCATATGAGAATGACTCTAAAGATTTAGGAATTGTATTGCTCGATGACCAGAGATAGCTTATAGTTGATTTGATCTTGAGTATGGATGAGTTGAACTTGTATCGAGTTTAATAGATAGCATTGGTTGAGACAAATTAAAGTTTAGCAAATGGATGTTTTACTAGTTATGCGTATAAGTGACATGATTGAGGTGTATCGAAGATCGATAGACGTTGACTTGGGAATATTCTGGTTGGATGAATGATGAATTTTGTTGAACTACATTGTCTTGATGGATTATAACATATGGACTATTGTTGGATTGAATGGTAGTATCCGAGTTTCTTATGACTTGGTTAGATGAACATTTGTATTGTATGAATGGATATTAGTTAGACTCGGCTTGACGAATGTTTGGAATTCCTTATGATTGATATAGTCGATTCATAGCAATAAACTTGATGGATTATTGAGTTGACGTATGATTTGACTTAATTGTATTTGTAAGATTGAAACAAATGGTGACTACGAGGATTGCCTTTACTTGTGGATTGAGTTTGATTTGATTCTGATTATACAAGTAAATTGGATGTATTGATTGAGTATGATGGATTTAAATTGAAAGTAACTTATGATGATGGATTGGTGATTGAGATTCACTACTAAAATACAGGATTTTAGCGACGACACAATCCGTCGCCCATCCGCCGCTAATAACATTTAGTGACAGATGGGCGACGGAAAATAGAACTTTTGTTCTTCGGTAAATACCACGTCGCTAAAATATTTCGTCGCCAAGTAGTCGACACCTCGACTTTTCTCTGACGTCTTTGCGACGGTCAAACAGTTGACGTTTGTGCGACGATTTGGAGACGAAAAATATTAGCGACATATGAGCGACTTATCAACAACATTAATTATTACTCCATAGACGACTAATTAGCAACGGACATATGACGTTTTAGGCAATGGTTGATCGATTACTCAACGACGTTACATTTCTTTTCCGATACTCTAAATTGTCCGATACAAAAAGTTGGCGACATCTTATTCTATGGTTGAGTAGTCGCAATTACCACATATTAATGTCGACCTAGCAACGGATAATATGTTTTCGATACTCTTAACTCTCTGATAATCGATATTGGTGATGTAATTTTGCGTCGCTATTTACTTGCCATTCCGTCGAAGGTAGTCAGCATTCCGTCACCAATATATCTAGCGATGTAATTTTGCGTCGCAGTTTAATCGTCATTCTGTCGAAGGTAGTCGGCAATTCGTCGCCAATATACCTAGAAACGTACAAATATATCGTTAGATAGTCGCTAAACTATCTAGAACTGCAATAATAATACATTCCTCACATCATTGCAAAACAAACTTGTCGAGCATACAACGCAACCCGCTGTAGAAACACAATCAATATGTAACCCACCAGTGTAACCTATTGTAGAATTCCCGTCCAATCGGACCTTCAATGGCACAAGCGCACGCTGGAAACACACAGTGAGACATAACTAAAAATGATCCATACAACACAAACAAATATCAAATATCATCCAAATAAAGTAATACAATGCTAGTGGGATAACATCCATCATAAATAAAGTACTACACCAATAAATCAGTATGTACATAAATATACCACACAAATTAAACTGAAATCCCTACAAATAAAATTAACAATCTGACGATGGTCCCTGCTTATGGCAGAGTGGAGGTGCCTACGACCGACGAGGGAGTTGGATCACATAATCCAGGAGATAGTCCATCCCCGGACTGTAAAAGGGATTGATCACCAAGACCACGACCACGACTACGGCCACCAGCCATCTATGATCACGACAATAACAGGTATAATAGGCATGATAATAAATAGAACTAAGCAACATAATAGAAACCTGTTGACCCATCGCAACCTGATGTCGAAAAAAATTAACATATCAACCACCGAGTGCAACCCACTGTAGAATTCCCATACAACACAAATAAATATCAAATATAATCCAAGAAGATAACAACTAAGAAGTCTAATACGAAAACAAGTCCAGTTGTATTATGACCATCATCCAAAAAGTCCAATAGAAAAGCCCAAACTACTGAAAATGATGTAGGTGCTGCATGTGATCAAGTCACTTTGCATAAGAGGGATCGATGTTAGGAAGCTCCGTTAGGGGTGCTGGATGACTCAAACTCCTAGTGTCACTAACTCTCGGATCCATGTCCTCCTTAAAAGTAGGAGGAGCACTTCCTTCTTAACAGTAGGAGGAGCAACTTCCTCATTAACAGTAGGAGGAGCCACTTCCTCCTTAACAGTAGGAGGCGCCACTACATCAATCTATTCCTATCTCAAGCGATGTGTCGCTGCTCGGGTCATGGGTATCATCTGGTAAGATTGATGGAAACAAAAAATATAATTGATAACAAATATAGATATTTTGAAGGTATATGTTATATGTAAGAGAAAGTACCATTTTTAGAAAGAGATAAAAGTGTTTTTAGTAACAAGTATAGATATATGGAAGAAACATGCTATATGTCATCGTCGTCATCATCTTCATTATCGTCATCGTCCTCCTCCCCCTTCTCCTCCTCATCATCATCATCGTCGTTGTCAAGTTCTTCTTCTTCTTCTTCTTCTTCTTCTTCTTTTTCTGCATTAGAGACGTCTTCCTGGTCGATATAGCCAATTATCTGTTTGTGAGCTAAGTCTTGTATATCAACCTCTTCCTTCCCTCTATTTTCTTCAATAATAGTTTTAATGTCCATATTATCCACGTCTTCCTGAATGTTATCCCAAACAAGGATCTTCCACCTGGTCCTCCTGATATGCTGGGTCTCCAATATTGAATATGTTTCTAGCTTTAGTCTTACATACTCCCACCAGTCAAATCGATCTCTACGACGCCTTGGATAACTTACATAGTAGACTTGAACAACTTGACTTGCTAGCACAAATGAGTCGGACCCTCTATATCTCCTTTTCCAGTTTATATCGACATCCAAATTATTTATTAACTTTTCATCCTTGATTTGGTGGTGTGTCGAACCAATCGCATTTGAGCATCACAATATTCATGTCATATGGGGTCGAAAATTGCAATTCTATAATATCTTGAAGGACATCATAATAATCAAATTCTGGCTCCTCATCGTAGATGGACCCTCTTACACAAACACCAAAATCTTTTGTATTTAAGATGTCAGCAAGAAATTCTATATTTATAGGATTCCAAGTTGCTTTAAACTTAAAACCATTAATAACATAGCCTGGCCAAGTCCTTGCTTCCTTAATCGATCCCAATGCGAGATAACGAAGGATCTCATTTACGAGTATTGTTCCAGGCAAGAAAACCTGTATTTATAGACATGCTATTAGAGACATAGATGAAAATGGTAGCAGTAGTACATCTAACTTATTATTTGAGTTGCTTACATATTTGCTAAACCATGATGCAAAGTTACAATCGACCTCCCTTTGAAGTTTCGTTTCATTAATATTATGTGTCCTTAATTTAATTTTATCTCTAAATATACTGAGAGAGAGAATCAAAATGAGTTAGTATATTTCAAAGACAGTATTAGAGTGTCAAAGTCTAGTCACTTACATCTCCAAATCTCTAACTTCTTGTATGTCGCAATTTGACAATACATATCGATAAGCAGTTTCTAAGTCATTGTCACCCAACCATCGTTTCTTACTGGTCGCAATAGGCCTGCCCCTCATATTGAATATCGACAAGCCTCCATTGTAGCGTGCATCTCTTACTCCTTTGTAATTCCTTGGAGCTTTATTTTGATTTGTCTCGACATGATGTAACCCCACCTTCTCAAAACAGTAGTTTATGTAAATCAATTAAATTTATAGTTATTATGTGGCATGTTTATTTATTTTTGTTTAACCTTTTATTTTGGGCTTGACTGTTGTTAGACTTTCCTGGCCCACTTCTTGGTTCTGACAACCCAAGTTAAATTCATATTTTTCTTTTCTTTTAAAATTTTATTTTGGGCCAATCATGAACTTGGGATTTCTTTTGGCTACAGCTTTTAAACTCTTCCATCAAATAGGTTACTGTAGCTTCATTTTGGAGATTCAAGCAAATTCTCCAACAACTTTCTTCCTCCTCATCTAACAGAATTGTCAGAGAAGAGAAATTGATTTTTCCCGCCAAATGTTAGCCTAATTCCCACGCTCCTAACAGCCTATATAAGCACCTTCTCCTTCCTCTTTCCTTTTCACCATCAATTGATTTCTATTCCTTACAACTCTGTTCTTCTTCAAATTTCTCTTTGGCCTCTGTTCGTGATCGGCCATGGCGGACACGACCCCGATGCTGCTAAGGGCTTCGACGAGTGGCTCATAGTCCAGAGATTCATCCTCCGACTGGACGACACGTGACAAAGATCCTTCTTCCTCTTTTTGTAAGGTTTCACCATTCGATAACTCTGGTGAGTTTTGGTAGTTCCTCCATTGGTCGAATCTGTGATGTTGATCTAATCAGCTCTTTGATCGGTTCTTCGTTCATGAAGAAAGTGGATCTGGAAGTATAGATCGGCAAACCCTTCGATCGACCAAGTTGTCTTCATCAGTGTATTACAGTCGGGTGAGTTCATTTAAATTTCCTCGACACTCTATTTTCTTTTTTGATTCAGTCTTCACTCTTTGTTTCGATTTGGAATTTTGATCGAATGCCTGAACGATTGATTCGATTCTTCTCAGATAGTTCGTAGAATTGTCGAGATCAATTGCTGGCCCCAACTTATAAGTCTCGATCTGGACAATTGTTAAATTGGTGAGTGGATCCTGAAATTCCAGATCTGATTGAAATCCTTTTATTATATTTTGAACACTAAGAATGATCCTTTCGTTGAATCCTTGAAATGTCTTGTCAGCAGTTAGAGAGTGGGGAGCTTGTGTCGATTCCTGGTTCAAATTGACTGAATGGTTCAGGATTGGATAATTCTCAGGTAAATCACTGATTGCTCCTATTTTGTGTTGGTTGGAGTATCAATTTTCATAGCAGTATCAGAATGTGTTGATAATTAGAGTTTTGGTCTGTTCTGATATGGTTGCATTAGATCGAATGACAAAGCAGAGCCTATGACGAAGCTTACGCAGAAGGACGAGGAGTTCATCTGGAGCAACGTCTACCAGTCAGCATTTAAAAAATTGAAGAGAAGACTCACTACAACACACCAGTTTTAGCTTTGCCATCCGGATCTGGAGGATTCATCATCTACAGCGATGCATCATGGAAGGGCTTGGGATGTGTGCTTGAGCAGAACAAGAGGGTCATTACTTATGTTTCTAGACAGTTGAGGCCTCATGAGAAGAATTACCCTACACATGACTTGGAGCTTGCAGCAGTCATTTTTGCCTTGAAACTATGGATGCACTATTTGTATGGAGAGATAGTGGACATCTTCACGGACCACAAAAGCCTAAAGTATGTTTTTACTCAGAAGGAACTGAATATGAGGCAGCAAAGATGGCTGGAACTCACGAAAGATTTTGACATCAATCTGTAATACCATCCTAGGAAGGCGAATGTGGTAGCAGATGCTTTTAGTCGATATCCTGTTACTATGTTCCTTACCATAGACTAGCATCTTCTAGAGGATCTTGAGAGTCTGGGGATCGAGATTGTTCTTCCGGGAGTTGGAGGGCAGCTGATGCACATGCAAATACAGTCAGGACTGTTAGAGAAGATCAAGGAGGTCCAGTTTCTAGATGAGGGACTTCGATGTCTCAGAGGCCAGGCAGAGACAGGACTGCTCGACGACTTCACTATTGCAGATGATGGATCCCTAAGGCACGAAAACCACTTGTGTGTGCCTAGGGATCTGCGGGAGGAGGTTATGCAGGAGGCTCACCATTCATAGTATTCTATTCATCCTGGATCTACCAAGATGTATAAGGATCTGTGGGAGTATGTTTGGTGGTATAGAATGACATAAGAGGTTGCCAGATTCGTTTCCAGATGCCTTGTGTGCCAGCAGGTTAACACGGAGCGCCAGAGACCAGTAGGATTACTCCAGCCTTTACCTATTCCGGAATGGAAGTGGAAACACATCACGATGGACTTCGTCTCTGGTTTACTGCGTACCTCCAGTGGCAAGGATGCTATTTGGGTTATCGTGGAAAGACTGACGAAGTCCACTCACTTATTCCGTTCAAGGTAGGGCTGTCGACCGAGAAGCTTGTAGACCTCTACATACGTCAGATTGTGCGGATTCATGGAGTGCCAGTGAGTATCATCTCAGACAGGGACAGCCGCTTCACATCACACTTCTGGAGGAGTCTACAGCTGAGCTTGGGTTCACAGTTGAAGTTTAGCACTGCCTATCATCCACAGACGGACGGTCAGTCCGAGAGGACCATTCAGACATTGGAGGACATGCTGCGGGTTTGTGCACTCGATTTTGGCAGTTCATGGGAGGATCACTTGCATCTTGTGGAGTTTGCCTATAACAACAGTTATTAGGCTAGCATTGAGATGATCCCGTTCGAGGCACTATATGTACGGAGATGTCGCACACCTCTATCTTGGGACGATGTTGGCGAGGGGACTTTGCTTGGGCCAGAGATGGTGGTAGATTCGGCCGAGAAGGTCAGACTGATCATAGAGCGTCTCAGAGTTGTACAAGATCGGCAGAAGCACTGGGCAGACAATAGCAGACAGCCTCTAGAGTTCGCAGTTAGAGATAGAGTGTTCCTGAAGATCTCGCCGACCAGAGGCATCATTCGTTTTGGCAGAGACGGGAAGCTGAGTCCCAAATTCATCGGGCCCTTCGACGTGACGGTACGGATTGGCGAGGTGGCCTATCGACTAGCGCTTCCTGCTATCTTGGAGGGAGTGTATGACATTTTCCACGTGTCTCAGCTTCGATGCTATATTCCAGATTCGAGCCATGTGGTGGACTACTCAGAGCTAGAGGTGGGTCCAAGCTTAACCTACGAGGAGCAGCCAGTGGAGATCCTTGATCAGAGGGAGAAGCAACTGCGGAACCAGACTATTTTACTTGTCCACGTCATGTAGAGGCACCACTCTCCGGGAGAGTCCACATGGGAGCACGAGGACGAGATGCGGAAGCGATATCCCAATTTGTTTGCTTGATTGTATTATTTTGCTTTTAAGAATTTTAAATAAATAACTTGTGTTTAAACATTCATTGTGATTTGGTTTTAAGAATTATTTTGTTGTCCCTTGAATTTCGAGAACGAAAGTATTTTAAGGTGGAGGAATTTGTAACCCCACCTCTCAAAACAGTAGTTTATGCAAATCAATTAAATTTATACTTATTATGTGGCATGGTTATTTATTTTTGTTTAACCTTTTATTTTGGGCTTGTCTGTTGTTAGACTTTTCTGGTCCACTTCTTGGTTCTGACAACCCAAGTTAAATTCATATTTTTCTTTTCTTTTAAAATTTCATTTTGGGCCAATCAAGAACTTGGGCTTTCTTTTGGCTACAACTTTTAAACTCTTCCATCAAATAGGTTACTGTAGCTTCGTTTTGGAGATTCAAACAAATTCTCCAACAACTTTCTTCCTCCTTCTCTAACCGAATTGTCAGAGAAGAGAAATTAATTTTCCCGCCAAATGTTAGCCTAATTCTCACGCTCCTAACAGCCTATATAAAGCACACATTCTCCTTCCTCTTTTCTTTTCACCATCAATTGATTTCCATTCCTTACAACTCTATTCTTCTTCAAATTTCTCCTTGGTCTCTGTTCGTGATCGGCCATGGCGGACACGACCCCGACACTACTAAGGGCTTCGACGAGTGGCTCATAGTCCATAGATTCATCCTCCGACTGGACGACGTGCGACGAAGATCCTTCTCCCTCTTTCTGCAATGCTTCGTCATTTGATAACTCTGGTGAGTTTTGGTAGTTCCTCCATTGGTCGAATCTGTGATGTTGATCTAATCAGTTCTTTGATCGGTTCTTCGTTCATGAAGAAAGTGGATCTGGAAGTATAGATCGACAAACGCTTCGATCGACCAAGTTGTCTTCATCAGTGTATTGCAGTCGTGTGAGTTCATTCAAATTTCTTCAACACTCTATTTTCCTTTTTGATTTCGTCTTCACTTTTTGTTCCGATTTGGAATTTTGATCGAATGCCTGAACAATTGATTTGATTCTTCTCAGATAGTTTGTAGAATTTTCGAGATCAATTGCTGGCCCTAACTTGTAAGTCTCGATCTAGAGAATTGTTAAATTGGTGAGTGGATCCTAAAATTCCAGATCTGATCGAAATCTTTTTATTACATTTTGAACACTAAGAATGATCCATTCGTTGAATCCTTGAAATATCTTGTCAGCAGTTAGAGAGTGGGGAGCTTGTGTCGATTCCTGGTTCAAATCGACTGAGTGGTTCGGGATTGGATAATTCTCAGGTAAATCACTGATTGCTCCTATTTTGCGTTGGTTGGAGTATTAGTTTTCATAGCAGTATCAGAATGTGTTGATAATTGGAGTTTTGGTCTGTTCTGATATGGTTGCGTTAGATCGAATGATCTTTAGAAGAAGTTGAGTTGTGTTTCAAATTATTATTTTATTACATGGTCCCTTGCCTCTTATTTCTAAAAATATTGCGTATCAGTCACTGTTGCTTTTATGACATCATGTTTAGATTATTTTTACTGAAAGGAGGAATGTTTTGAACTGTTGTAGATACTAGGTTCATAGCTTATCTCTGTTTTGGTGTAGTCCATGAAATGGTTAGTAGGGGATATCTAAAATTTAATTGATAAATTAGTTTAAGGATTAGTGGTTCGATCTTAGATTTCATCCAGTGAGCTGAACCATAACCAAATTATATAAACCTGTTTCAGATGTAGCTAGCAAATCCTATTTTAATTCATGATGGGCTTAGTCACATGATCCTATGTCAAAGCTTCTACTTGTTAAATCTGTTAGGTAATTGATTTGATTTCTAGCAACAACCCGAGCAACAGATTTATAGTTGAAGTTTAGTTTGATTTAACATCATTGCATCCCTATGGTTCAAATGGATAGGAGAGATCAGATTTTGTTGGTTTCATTGGACAAGACCTTGAGTATTCTGAGATTTGGCAGTATCATTGTTGTGATACTTGACTAATATTAGTTAACCGAACCTCTGAAGTTCCCACATGAGTATCAGTAGTTATTCCTAACTTTTCTTATTGAACTTCGCTTTCAACTGAATAGTTGTTGTATAGATTTTGGTTATAATGTCTTGTTGAGTAGAAATTGTAAGAACTGGATGTATGTTTGGGCCTTTGTGATTGAGACAATGGAATTTAGAGAAATGGGGTTCAAACTCTAATTTCGGGAATAACATCAGCCTTAGATACAGTTTTCAGGTTTATACCTGACTTTGTGTGTAAGCATTTATGTAGGTTTTGTAGCTGGATCATCTAGCAGGAACTTTAATTAAGGGTGCATGGCTGGAAGCTATTACAACCTGAGTTGTAGCATGCACTGTCATTGACTGTGAGTTCCTGAGTAGAATAATTGCAGCCACTCTTTAATTGGTGCCTCATTACCTGTAGCAGAAAATTCCTAAGGAATAGGAATTTTGTGAAATTCGAGTATCCTAGGAAGAAGTTGAGAACTGAATAGGGTACTAGCATTGGTAAGTGACCTTTCTAAGAGTGCATTTCAATTATACGTTTTCAAGTGACCTTGGGTAAATAATTGTCATCTTAGAAATATATGATGTGATGATTGCCTGTATAACTGAATAGGTAAAATCTCATATGACAACTACAAGTAGACTATTTTATGTCAGTTACAAGAATTTGATTTATTTTATAAGTAAAAGTTATAGACCTAGATCTTTAGCTTTACTTTGTCTTTAGACAAAGGATAAGGAAGTTACAAGATAACTAGTTTGCACTTGTTTAGATTATAACCAGCTTGTACCTAAAATAACAGGAGATCATCCAGCCTTACTACCTACCCTTGATCACCCGGAGTAAGGCAAGTAATTTTCTATGATTTTTGTGCATTTACATATCTTGTACTTTTCTTGTGACACGTCATGACACGATATCTTGTATCTTTGTACTTTCATGTTCTTGTACTTACTTGTGTCGGGGAGGGAAAATACACTAGCTACGTGACCAAACCCCGGTTACAATATTCATGTAGATAGTTTAGGCCTCGCATCGTGCATACGGGTCCTAAGTCGTACCGATATTCATGTACTCTTCTATATATTTTCGTACTCACCCCAGCTGGTCACGTAGGCTAGTTGTATTTCAAATATTGTGCACTTGTCATGTCTTGTACTTTAGGTTCATGGTTACATTCCTGTACTTTATTTCCTGTATTTACATCCCTGTACATTCATGTTCATTTCCTGTATTTTATATTTCATGTTCTCCTGTACTCATTTCTATATCATGATGTTCTTGTTCATTACCTAGAACTGTACTTTGCTCCGCTCCTGACTAGGATATGTTGCAGGTGAGATAGAGGCATTGTGTGACACCTATTATGGCCGTGAGCCTATAGATGCAGTAGAGCTAGCTGGAGTTGCTCTGGACTTAGAGGCTGAGGAAGCCTAGTATCTTACCCTTAGCCGTTTATATTCTATTGTACTTGAGACTATCAGACTTTACTTTCCTTTTAGCTGGATAAATGTAATAACTCTTAGACATGTACTTTGATTTCTGGGATTCGATAATATAGATGCTGTGGTTTATATTCATTTATGTCTGGACTTGTAGTTTCCCTAGAGATTGGTATAGCTTACTTCATCGTGTCCAACGATGAAGGCTGGGCATGTCCGACTCGTGTCCGATTATTCGGGGGCAGGTTGTGACACATGAGTATCGAAATATATTGAGCATAAGTTTGAGACCTCCTCGATAATATATATTTCGCATATCAAAGCCTCTATGTGAGCCTTGTTTCCAACTTTCTTCTTAAGACGGTGTAGGTACCTATAATTAGACAAATTACTTCGGATAAATTAAGAGTGCAACATTAACCTAATTTTTAAAACAAAATGCTAAACTGTATATTGATATTTTACCTTTCAAATAGATACATCCATCGATATTGAACAACTCCACCGACACATGCTTCATATGGTAGATGAACCGGCAGATGCTTCATACTGTCAAAAAAGCCAGGAGAAAATAATTTTCCTAATTTGCAAATTGTCAGGACAATTTGCTTCTCAAGTTCAACCAATTGCTGCACCGTAAGCTTAGTTGAACAAATATCCCTGAAGAATGTAGATAGCTCGGCTAACGGAATCCATATCGCAGGAGGCAACATCTCTCTAACAGCAATAGGTAATAACCTTTCCATGAACATGTGGCAGTCGTGACTCTTCATTCCCGTTAGCTTGTATTCATTGAGATCAACGCATCTAGACAAATTTGATACATAGCCGTCGGGGAATCGTAGACTTGCTATCATTTGCATATTATCAATCTATCTACTCTGCTTAATGTGAATGGCGCTATTGGCTTCAAAGGTCCACTAGCTCCCCTTTGTATTGAGTTTAACTGAGGACATTTGTATATCTCGGCCATGTCTTGTCGTGCTTTGGGATTGTCTTTCGTCTTTCCGTTAATATCCATAACAATATAAAGATATTATCAAATACATTCTTCTCGATATGCATGACATCATGATTATGCCTTATAAGATTATCACTCCACTAAGGTAAGTCCCAGAAGATACTCCGCTTTGTCCAATTATGTCTATGACCAAATCCCTTGGCACGATTGTTTGATATTGGATATTCTATCATGGTCGACAAATCCTTCACATCTTCCCAAACATCGTGTCCCGACAATCTCGGAGGTAGACGAGAAAGTTCTTACTTTTTGGCTCTAAATGCCACCTTGTTCTTTCTCCAAGAATGGGATGCGAGTAGAAATTGACGGTGGCAGTCAAAGAATGAGGCTTTCCATCCATGCTTAAGACAGAACGCCTACCTGTTTTCCATACATATCGGACAAGACTTATTACCATGGGTACTCCATCCTGATAACATACCATATGCAGGAAAATCAGTGATAGTCCACATAAGTGAATCTCTAACCTGAAAGTTTTGTTTTCTCGAGATATCATAGGTCGGGACGCTTAACTCCTACAGTTGTTTCAGCTCATCCACCAACGGCTGCAAATATATATCGATATTCTTCGTCGAATTTTTGGGACCGCGTATGATAGTTGTGAAGAATATATGAGGAGTCTTTGTACACATCCAAGGGGGTAGATTGTAAGGAGTGAGAATCACCTGCCAACAAGAATATTAAGATTGCAACTTTCCGAAAGGAGCAAAACCATCTGAACATAACGCCAATCGAATATTTCTAGGCTCCGCAACATAATCTAAATAACACCTATCAAAATGCTTCCACGCCTCTCCATTGGAAGGGTGCGACAATTCTCCATCATCCTTTGTACGTTCCTCGTTATGCCACGTCATGTGCTCTGCTGTATTAAGGTACATATACATCCTCTACAAGTGCTTTATGATCGACAAGTAATGCATGTACTTGTACGGACGCGGAACAACAGTTCTAATTGACTTTCCTTTTCCCCGAACTGGCTTCTAACGATCCGCATGGAAGAAACTGTATCTTTCTTTGTCCTTATTCTCCTTTTAATACAACTTACATCCGTTGCAACAATAATCTATCTTTTTATACCCCAGTCCGAGCTATCGGACCATCATTTTCGATTTGTAGAAGTTTTGAGGAAGCTCTTTTGATTCTCTTGGTAACACCTCTTTGATTACTTGTAAGATCCAATCATAGCAAACTTGCGGCAAGTTAAAATTAGACTTTATATTCAACAAGCACATTACTACCGACAATACAGAATGAGTCTCACAACCAGGGTATATAGGAGTATTCGCATCCTTAAACATATCATAGAACTCCTTTAATCCTCTGGATTAAAATTAGGCCCTGCCGTAACATACACCATATCTCGCGCCAAGTTCTGGTCTTCATACTCAACATAGTCTATATCGTTATCAATGGCAACATCCGTAGCAACATCCATAATAACAGCAGAATGCCTTTCCGCATAAAGTTTGCCCTGCAATGCCCACATGTCGTAATAACGTACAAAACCCTTAAGGGTCAGATGCTTCCTCACAGTCACCACTTCTTTGTAACGTCTATTCCGACAATTAGTACATGGATACTTGATTTTGAGGACATCCATGTAATTAGGTTTGCTCATGGCTTACATGAGAAATACTTCAATGCCTGCCTTAAAATCGTCACTTACACCAATCCTGCTCTCGTGTTGCCTCCTGTACATCCACGTATGATCAATCAAGTAACGATTCATTACTTGGTAGATGTGGAAAATTTTGTATTATAAGATAAAATATATAGAAGCAATTAGATGTACATACGACATTAGATGGACAAGGTACAAGGCATACGGGCATAATTAAATCAAGAAGGATATTCAAGGTTCAAAGTATCGGTATCTGACCGTTCCTATGATTATCGGGATCAGTTTGTTTTTCAAAATACATTAAATGAATGGCTTAGAATAAGATCCATGCATCATCATTGCCAAGTGTGGGGATGGATGTCTCATAACACTACTCGAAATTAATTGCCATGACCCGCACCTACTTTTCGGATATGAGACGTGTCCAAGCCCAGCCTACACCGCAGTATCGGCGGTAGTACGCTGTCTGGACCACAATAAACAAAATGCTCATAAATACTAACTGCTCATTCACAACAACTAAATCAACATTACAAAATTTAGAATTTTTATATTTGAAGAAGAATATAAGCTTTTACAATTATAAAAACTACCACACATCTAACTAGTCTTCTATGGTTTGGCCTTCGAGTCTCTATCTTCCCCTCGTATGGTCTATAGTGCAAAAGTAGACACGTCATCCTCACCTATAACAATGATCCAGTCAAGCAAGGAGCATAGTACAACCATATTGCAATTAATGTTGTTAGTCTAAAATAAGTTAGAACAACGAGAAACCATGATAGCAAAGAGTATATATAAGAACTAGCAAAGAGATGAACTAACAGGATATGAACTAGCACTAGCAAGATATGAACTAGCAGAATGTACTATCAAGGTAATGTACTAACAAGATATGAACTAACAAGATATGAACTAGAACTAGATAAAGAAAAAATAGGAACAACTATGTGTGTGTGAAATACCTTTTAATACGTGAATGGCTGGGCTAATACGGCACATCATACGATGGCTATCCACAATAATAGGGTACGACTAACTCATACGTAGGGTGTATGACTTAGCTATCCACAATCAAAATATTTGGGTTTGTTCACGTACTTACCGAGTATTTTCTCTTCCGACTCTCTAACAATCAATAACGGTCAATGTTATACTAAGAAGGATACAATAACTACGGTGTCACAATCGTGTGTCCACGGAATATCAAGCAATGTCTCAATGGGATATCAAACAAGGAAACGATAGAGAAGACGTTATAATGAACTAAAACATAAATGCAATACTGTACTGTAGGAACCCTAGAGGGGGGTGAATAGGGTCAAGCTAACTAATCAAGCACTTAGCACAAGCTAATTGGCAATTTAAAAATATAAGTACAAGAGAAGAAGCAAACACAATACCGACACCCGATGTATCCTGGTATCCTCCTAAGAGGCAGTCCAGTCCCGGAACTCTCTCCGGCTTTAATCCACTATTTGAGCAAATAGTTACACACGAGTTTGGATCCGAAGAACTCGCCAACTTCTTACACAAGAGCTTTAATCCGAAGGGCTCTCCGACTTCAACCGAGAGTTTGGATACGAAGACTCCCCAACTTCAATCGAGAGTTTGGATACGAAGACTCTCCAACTTCAACCTTTCACAATAGGTTTTGATCTCCTTATACAATAAGATGAAGATCTCACTTTTCAACTCAATAACTCTAACGCAATTTGTAGATGGCAAATGAAGGCTTTGTAGAGTTGTATGTGGATAAGCTTTGGTGGTTTGGAAATTTTTAGGCTCAAAGCATCAACCTTGAATGAAGGGGTTCAAGGCTATTTATAACCAAAGCTTGAAAAGAAGCCAAAGGCAACTTTTCAGTTACGAACCGGCATACCGTCGGTATGATCCGGTATACCGTCGGTATACCGGTCTGGGATTGCAACGGCTCGAAATATAGCCGTTGGGATCATTTAATGCTGAAAATCCGACCGTTGGAATTTCAACGTTACTGAATCGGTATACCGTCGGTATGATCCGGTATACCGTCAGTATGCCGATTTTGTGGACAAAAACTTTCTGTGAACAAAATCGGTATACCGTCGGTATGCACCGGTATACCGTCGGTATGCCGGTTTTCAGCCAAAAATGATCCTGGGCTAGTTTCTGCCCTAGCTTTCGATTTTGCCATCCATTTCTTGTGTTTACAATAATTCCTAAGACTCATTACAGACTCCAGATAAACTTAGGCAGGTGCAGGCTTCTTCAGAGTCTTGAAATGATGATGGCATGGCTTGGCTTCTTCCTTTGATAGGTGCTGGTTTTTTCCCTTGGCGGCAGCTGTCCAAAGATATCCAGTTTGCAAAACGGAATACCTTTCGGGGGCTTCGCCCCCGACCCCCCGACGAGGGGCGCTGCCCCCTCGACCCCCGTTCGCTGACCGGGCAGCGGAACCTCCGGTACGTGGCTCCAGAGATGTCGTCGGGTGGTTCAGAGAAATCTTGTGGGATCCGTCGTCTTTGGCCCACCATGATTTCTTCATTGCATATGTCCACATTGATCTTGCTTATTGCTTTTCTGCATGTACATGTTAGACGAACAAAGCAATATACATAGTAGCAAGTATGATAAGTTAAAGCACATTAGGACTATGCAAAGTTTAAGTACAAGTGCTAAGGTGATGGCATAAATGTTAGTGATATCATAATGATTAAACTTAATTGAATGACCACAATCAAAAACATAGTTTTGATTTTGGCAACCCAATTAAATTTAAGATAGATAAGCTCATATCACTAAGATGTAAACCAATGGGCACATATCACCAAAGATATAAGTATAAGTAGAAATGCTATAGCGATTGTATGAAGATTAGTGATAAAGAAATGCTAAACTTAACATATTAACCATATTCAAAAAAATGATACAATCATTGGGCCAACAATCTCCCCCTTTTTGATTATGGCAAATCGGTTAAGTTTAGTATGGACAGTATAGATGCATGTATCACTAATATACAAAAGACATAAGCAATATCACTGAAAGCATACTACTTAGATTACTTATAAATACATACTTAAACATACTTCTCCCCCTTTGACATGATCAAAAATACGCTCCCCCGTACTAATAGATAAGAAATCAATCTTAAGTACATAAATCAGAGCATGAGGAAGGCATAGACAATCATGATCAAGATATACTAAAGAAAAAACAATGGAAGAATGGTGTAATGACAAGTGTATAAAACTACATATCAAATATAGAGTACGAAATAGAAAATTGCTTGTCATAACACAATATGGTTGGTAAAACCAAAGGAATTTGAAAAACAAGAAATAAGTAGATTACCAACTTGAAATCCAAGGAATAAATCCAAAACACAATAGGATATGAAATATTGCTCTAGTTTTGGAAGAGAACTATGAAATAAAGGATTTCAAACAAGAGCCATGAGGAATAGATAATTGCAACTAATAGATACCAATTGAGATATGACATTAAATAAACTTGATACCAATGGAAAAGATGTAAACTTGAAACATTGATCAAAGAAATCATTAATAATCATAATTGTCCACAAATAAATAGTGGAACAAAATAAAAAAATGATCAATGTAAAATATTGCAATTGATATAAAGTAATCTCATTATTTGCAAAATCTATATGCTTATCCAAGTTCATGCATTTGAACTCAATTACCTTATCATGCTATATGAATACCCTTTAGATAAACATGAAGGTAAAAGAGAAAAATACTTGAGAAAGAGAAATTCAGTCGACTTGAATGCTCCCCCTCAAAGTACTACCAAAGGTGATAAAAATCATGAATTTTGGATAAGTCCTCAACAAGGAAAGCCAACTCAATTAAGCATGAAAGAAAAGCCAAACCAACGAAAGCACAATAGTCATCAAGATAATATATGAAAGTTAATATTTAAGAAGATGACTTATTTAATCCATATAAAAGAGAGATAAATAATAAAGACAATAGCATATACTCTCACAAACCCTTCATAAATAAGAGTATCATGACCTCATTCACTAAGATATAAAAAAGAAGAAGGTATGGGTCCATGATGAACTAGGTATACGACATATTTAAGGGTATAAATGAATTGAATCAATTAATTTGCTCCCCCTCAAAATATGCGTATCTAGTTCCAAAGCACTTATAGCATAAAATAGAATACTACAAGATCTAGGGGTAAATCAACTATGAATTTTTCTCCTTTGCTCGATGCATATAAGGCTACAATATCGTCAAAAGACGAAAAATATCATCTTTAGTCAAGAAGAGATAGCCAATTAATAGCCACTAAAGATGAGAAATCAAAAGAATATTCCAATGAAGCACATATAATCAAAAGATGGCATACATTAGTCTATATAGAAGAATCTCATATTTAAATATGATAGATCAATGTATGTAATCCTTTGAGAAAATGTCATCATGAAAAAGAATAAAGTCAATTAAGAACAATCATGATGATAGACATAATATAGCTCAAAAATAAAATAAAAATGAAACTCAAACATCATGTCCATGATTATCTAATTAAGAAATAATCAACCAATTTATTACTTTGCATGGATTAGATACGTTTTATCGCATATGTACCCATCAACCGGATAATATCCAAACTTTGCTACTTCTAAATGAAAGACCAATAAAGTTCAAATAGCAAAGGTCATATGTGATAAACCATAAGTAGTCAAAGTAGAGTAATAAATTAACTTGACATTTACAAAATTAGATAGTTTAGGACTACTCAATCATTAGGATCATTCATAAAGGAAACAAATGAATAAATATGATCTAATGAATCTCATCAAGAGAAAATCACAAGTCCAAAAAAAAAATCTCACACATTAACATGGGAAAGAGTCAATCTCATTTAAATAATTACAAACATAATAAAGAGGAGATGTAAATGATAATACGATGAAAACATGACTCAAAAAGTGAGAGAAATTTAAGAGAGACTTGCTAATGACTAGTTATGGAAGAGAGTTAAAACAAGAAATCACAAACCTCTAAGAGAAAACAAGATTTAATAAAGAATTTGTAAAACTAGTTTTAGAGATTAAGCATATCACAAATCTTGTTTTTGTAAACTAGCATATCATATATAGATTGAAGTATAGGAATATAGCTAGATGTATGAAAGTGAGCCAAAATTATATAGCTTAATAATATACCACAAATAAGCAAACTATATAATCCAAATAAGATTAATGAGAGAAGCCATTAACAAGATAAATGTGCTCATTAATTCTTAAGTCACTAACACAAAAAAAAATACTTGCTTAAGCATAGAGTTCACAATTAAGGGAATACATTTTGAATGATCAAAATGATTTAGAGACTCTTTACTAAGCAAGGATAAGAGCATAAGATGATAAATAAATGAATTAGACTCTTATCAAGTAAAGGACAAAAGAGATGTTCATGAAAACACAATAAAATAAATCTCTTTGCCAAGTATTGAGATTAACCCAAGATAATGAAATGATAGATCAATCTAGAGAATGCAAAATACTATAGCCACATTAAAATAAGTGTATTCTCTAGAAGTAGAAAAATCTTAACTCAAAAGCTCAAACCATAGTAGCTAAATTCATGAGAAATATGATGTAACAATTACAAGTATTCTCATGTGCTACAAAAACATCATTGGGCAACAATAATTCAAAAGGAAGCATAACCCAAGGAATGAGCAAAGAAAGATCATTAAGATCAAGAAAGCTAAATGCTAAGGATAGTAAAAATCATTTTCAAAAACTTTTATAGTGCACAATAGAAATATATAGATGATATAGATTTGAAAATATGCACTAAAAATGGAGGTTAATTATAAAAATAAGACAAAACACAAAACCTTGTGATTCTTAAAAGAACTTCCATAAATAGTCAAGTGCAATACATAAACAAATATTTTCTCTCACCATCCCAACTTAAAGATATAAAACAAATAAATATCAAAAGCTAGGAATCATTTATATATATGAAACTATATATATATCACGAATAGGCATACACGAAAAGATCAAAAATCAATTAAGAGCATGTATTCCTAAAGTCAACCAAAAAGCTAAAAAGACATCATTAAAAGAAAGCTTTAAGGAAGAAGCATATTGATTCAAAAAGAGATACACAAATTTGATCAAAAGAATCAATAGCTAGAGTATGAGTTAAGCACGAGTCTAGAAGTAACAAGTATGAATAAATACTCTTCAAGTTAATATAAAATTTTAGCTTAACTCATATGCCTACATAAAGGTATTTAAACAAAAATAGATAGCAATATAAGAGATACATGAACTATAAGTAAATGAAAATTTTAATGAATATAGTCATGTATCCTTAATGAATATTTGAAAAACTAACACAAATTCAAAACACGTATAAATAATCTTTATTAGGCAAAGACATAATTGATTCATAATAAGTTTATCAAAATAAAACATGAGAATCAATAATGAATATATTATGTGAGCACAAGTTTAAAGTGAAAGTATAAGTATATACTTGTCAAGTGATAAGAAGCTTGTGCTAAACATATATATTCACAAGTACCGATTAAGATAAATATGACATATTAAAAACAAACCGGCAAGAAGTAACTATTTCAAAAACTTTAAAGACGGAGAGTTAAAATCATATTGACTCAAATAAAAAACAAGCTCCTATGGACTAGAGTGATATGCATGCTTAAAAAAAAGATTAAGAATAACAAGCATACATATATAAATGTGTCACACTAATAGAGAATGAGTGATAAACTACATAGTGTGAACTAATCATTTAAGCCGAGTAACTAGTCATGCTAGATAAAAGAATTAATAAGAAAATTAACTAAGCATGCTAGTATTATATCTCACATTGATTTATAAAGAAGGCAACTGAAGGATATCAATGTGAGCTAGTAGCAAGACATCAAGAGAAACATGCTAGATTCTACAAATATAAACAATTTAAAGAGAAACGATTAGCATGTTACCAAAGTGGCTCTAGTGGCCACACTTGTGTTGGTGCAATTGCTTAGAAGAAGACCTTTGAGCTTTGCAACCACCAACACGCTCCTCGGTGCTATGTCCCGATACAAGAAGCTTCACCTACAACATTAGATGAAGACTTTGGTATCCAAATAAACTTGGATCCACATTTATTAGCTTTAGGGACCCATATAGCACTTACTCTAGCATTGGTAGTGAAGGTCCTACGAATAGGGCATGTAAAGCTCATGTGTCCAATGCGAGAGCAATAGAAGCATCTAATGCTAGTGTGTGCACATGTATCAGAATGAGCATGGTTATGAACATGTGACATACTAGAATGATGAATGTCTCTAGAGTGAGCATGCATGGATTTGGTCTTAAGAATATCATGTTCTAATATCAAATCATCATGCATACAAGTAAGAGAATCAAATTTAACATTTAAAGCATTATTCTCTTTTTCAAAAAAAACAATTCTAGAAATAAAATCATCATTTTGTTTCTTTAAAGAGTCAATAGAAGAATCATGCAAATGATTTAACTCATGAGTTTGCCTCTTAAGATCTTCTATTGATGAGGAAAGAGATTTGATTTTCAAAATTAAAGCCTCATTCAAACTCTTTAAAGAAATACAAGATGAGTTTTGAGAATCAAGTCTAGATAATAAAATATTGTTTTCATTTCTCAATAACTCATTAGCTTCTTCTAAATGAACAGCCTTTTCAGAAAATTCTTCATTTGTAAAATGAAGGTTGTCAAGAATCTCTAAGGATTGTTTAGCCATGGCTTTCCACTTAGAGCATTTCTTGCATTTAAAGGAAACATGATTGTCTATGCTACTAGAAGTAAAACCCTCTTTATCGGAGGAGAAGGAATACGATGCCATAGAAAAATTAACAAGGATCTACTCTAAGGATGTTAAGCCTAACAATAGAGTCCTTGCTCTGATACCAATTGTAGGAACCCTAGAGGGGGGTGAATAGGGTCAAGCTAACTAATCAAGCACTTAGCACAAGCTAATTGGCAATTTAAAAATATAAGTACAAGAGAAGAAGCAAACACAATACCGACACCCGATGTATCCTGGTATCCTCCTAAGAGGCAGTCCAGTCCCGGAACTCTCTCCGGCTTTAATCCACTATTTGAGCAAATAGTTACATACGAGTTTGGATCCGAAGAACTCGCCAACTTCTTACACAAGAGCTTTAATCCGAAGGGCTCTCCGACTTCAACCGAGAGTTTGGATACGAAGACTCCCCAACTTCAATCGAGAGTTTGGATACGAAGACTCTCCAACTTCAACCTTTCACAATAGGTTTTGATCTCCTTATACAATAAGATGAAGATCTCACTTTTCAACTCAATAACTCTAACACAATTTGTAGATGGCAAATGAAGGCTTTGTAGAGTTGTATGTGGATAAGCTTTGGTGGTTTGGAAATTTTTAGGCTCAAAGCATCAACCTTGAATGAAGGGGTTCAAGGCTATTTATAACCAAAGCTTGAAAAGAAGCCAAAGGCAACTTTTCAGTTACGAACCGGCATACCGTCGGTATGATCCGGCATACCGTCGGTATACCGGTCTGGGATTGCAACGGCTCGAAATATAGCCGTTGGGATCATTTAATGCTGAAAATCCGACCGTTGGAATTTCAACGTTACTGAATCGGTATACCGTCGGTATGATCCGGTATACCGTCGGTATGCCGATTTTATGGACAGAAACTTTCTGTGAACAAAATCGGTATACCGCCGGTATGCACCGGTATACCGTCGGTATGCCGGTTTTCAGCCAAAAATGATCCTGGGCTAGTTTCTGCCCTAGCTTTCGATTTTGCCATCCATTTTTTGTGTTTACAATAATTCCTAAGACTCATTACAGACTCCAGATAAACTTAGGCAGGTGCAGGCTTCTTCAGAGTCTTGAAATGATGATGGCATGGCTTGGCTTCTTCCTTTGATAGGTGCTGGCTTTTTTCCTTGGCGGCAGCTATCCAAAGATATCCAGTTTGCAAAACGGAATACCTTTCGGGGGCTTCGCCCCCGACCCCCCGACGAGGGGCGCTGCCCCCTCGACCCCCGTCCGCTGACCGGGCAGTGGAACCCCCGGTACGTGGCTCCAGAGATGTCGTCGGATGGTTCAGAGAAATCTTGTGGGATCCGTCGTCTTTGGCCCACCATGATTTCTTCATTGTATATGTCCACATTGATCTTGCTTATTGCTTTTCTGCATGTACATGTTAGACGAACAAAGCAATATACATAGTAGCAAGTATGATAAGTTAAAGCACATTAGGACTATGCAAAGTTTAAGTACAAGTGCTAAGGTGATGGCATAAATGTTAGTGATATCATAATGATTAAACTTAATTGAATGACCACAATCAAAAACATAGTTTTGATTTTGGCAACCCAATTAAATTTAAGATAGATAATCTCATATCACTAAGATGTAAATCAATGGGCACATATCACCAAAGATATAAGTATAAGTAGAAATGCTATAGCGATTGTATGAAGATTAGTGATAAAGAAATGCTAAACTTAACATATTAACCATATTCAAAAAAATGATACAATCATTGGGCCAACATGTACTTGCCTGAATCCTTGTACAAACCGTAGTCACAAGTAAAGGATGAGGGGAATGCCGATCTTGAAGCTGTCAACCTATAACACATATCGCACCACGAACCGTGCACGAAAACCACAAGTCAATTCTAATGTTCTAGTTCTAAATTCATAAAATAAGTGGCTAATGGGTTAACTAATCTAATAATAGTTAATTCTGAAATAAATTACTTAAAAGCCTAATTTAATCTAATAATAATCTAAACATGCAAGTTTGGCCATAAAATATCATGTTTCCAATTTTTGGAAACCAGGGCACGCAAATCGAGGCGTGCCGTTGACTATATAGTCAAACGCCATAAACTCTAGATTTTGAAAGTGCACCTTGGTAGATTTCAGCACCACGAGTGTGCTGGAATCAACCGTGCCATAAAATTACGCTTTGGTCAAAAGATACGCCGTTATGGCTAATTGTGACCAAAACGGTGATCAACTGATCAATTCTGAGTTCAACAGAATAGCTAAAATATATATGAATGAAATAATTTCTGGAAAAAATATATGTCATAGGGCTCTGTGTTAGCTTTCCGAAACTTCAAACGGTTCGTGATTTCGATTTTTGGTTCTCTCGAAATCTCGAAAACACCAAAATGTGTCAAGTTTCGGACAACCGCAACTCTACGAATTTTACAGAAATTAAGGTTCAGAAATAATAAAAATAAATTAGATATTAGGAAATTATACCTCAATAAGAATCCAACAAAAAAAAGGCATGCAAAAAGGAGGTTGGAATTGACGGCAATCGCCTCGGGAAGTCGGGGAATCACCGGGATCAAATCTTCTCAAAATCGGCCAAAGTAATTAGGGTTTACTGCTTCTTGCGCATATATATATATATATATATATATATATATATATATATATATATATATATATATATATATATATATATACACACACACTGATCCGCGGCTTGAGTCGGTTTGAAGCCGTGGCTAGTGCCACGTGTCAGCATCCTGGCGGCCCCGTTCTTAAGCGGACGGCCAGATGGCCAGGATGCTTGGCTTAAGCCGACTCCCAACCAAAAGCATAGTCTGCATTAGCTGACTGACGGGTGGGCCTGCCGCCATGCCGCTGACTGGCTGACGGGTGGGCCCCCCACTGCTGACTGGGTATTACTGGGTTTTTATTTTCAGAAAATGATTTCAAAATCATTCTAAGGCCAAATAAACTCAAATAAAATCCTAAAATTCCAGAAAAAGTCTAGAAAATTACAGAAAATATTTCTAACCTCCTAGAGTCAAAATAAAAATACTTTGCCTTAAAGTACTCTCAAATGGCCTCATAATAAATCATGAAAGTAATTCATAAATATATATCTTCATAGAATAAATATTTTAAAATATATAAAAATGTCAAAAAATCATAATAAAATATAATTTAGCTATAGAATGCTTACTAAGGTCCAAATGACCATAATATGATTATAGCTCCCATATGGGCTTAGGTACGACTCCTAATGACCATAAAAGTAAATCATAATAATAAAAAAAATCGGGAAGTGGGCTTGGCTTACAAATCTACCCACCTTAGAAAAATTGTCCTCAAAATTTCAAAGGATACGATTAGGCACGACTAAAAATATTATCTACAAATTATTGTAAAAGGGTTAGTCAAAATCTAGTGTTGGTTAAGGATAGAATCGAAATAGGATAGAAAGTGAGAAGTACCAATTGTTGAGAAGGTGGTAACAAGAAGTAAGACATCATATCAATTTAGAAAAATTAATATTCGTATACCAATAAAAGATATAGCCTATAGGATATTCGAAAATCATAAGTATATTCGAAGTCATTTAACCGAGAATCCATGCCTCGCTAGTGTACATCTGGCTGCCGTGAACCCTTGGTTTCATTACTCAAGTATAATATGTTATCGAACACTCTACCAACTCTACCCAATATTGACATATAAATCAAAAGATCAATAATACAACTAGGATATAGTTTTAGTAATATTTGACAACCTACGCATACTTGAAATTATTTCAACTTAGGGACATGCTACGCCAGTGCGCTGTTGACTACAGTGAACACGCAGTCTCCATAATTCAAATAAATGGGGACAGTGTGCATCTGCCTTACCATTGTAAGTTATCAAAAATTATTTCAACTATATCCATAAGAATTTCAAGGAGCTTCTATAAATTCAAACAAGTCGATCATGATAAGAAAATGTAAGTATATGTCCTTGAATAAAAGTGTCAGTTTTGAAAACAAAACGATCGCAAAATAGTTTTGGAAATAAAACGAGGTTTAGAGAAGGCAGAAGATAAAATGGCATTAATGATCAAAATTAAGAATTGAATTCTATGAAGGTCTAACTTACCAAGCGAATAGTCTACCCACCTTTGATCCTAACATCGTATCAGATATCTAATAGGCTTTAGAATTCAATAAATCATTGGCTAAATCACATGGCCTAATTAGCAACCTTAACTACCCAAGGGTCAAATTGAATAAGGGACTCCTAGTCTAAAATTAAATCAATCCTAATTGTGAATAAAAAATTTTCTAGTCGCAGGCTTGCAGTAATACGACTAACTTAAGTACTACCACAAGTTCGTAATCTTTTACGAAAACGACCTGCATGGTCCACCAAAAGAACTTGTCACGACCCGCACCCGCTTTTCGGATACGAGATATGTCCAAGCCCAGCCTACGCCGCAGTGTTGACGGTAGTACGCTATCTAAACCGCAATAAACAAAATGCTCATAAATACTAACTTCTCATTCACAACAACTAAATCAACTTTACAAAATTTAGAAGTTTTACATTTGAAGAAGAATATAAGCTTTTACAATTATAAAAACTACCATACATCTAACTAGTCTTCAATGGTTTGGCCTTCGAGTCTCTATCACCCCCTCGTATGGTCCATAGTGCAAAAGTAGACACGTCATCCTCACCTATAACAACGATCCAGTCAGGAAAGGAGCAGAGTACAACCATATTGTAATTAATGTTGTTAGTCTAAAATAAGTTAGAACAACGAAAAACCATGACGGCAAAGAGTATATATAAGAACTAGCAAAGAGATGAACTAACATGATATGAACTAGCACTAGCAAGATATGAACTAGCAGAATATAACTAGCAAGGTATGTACTAACAAGATATGAACTAACAAGATATGAACTAGAACTAGATAAAGAAAAAATGGGAACAACTATGTGTGTGAAATACCTTTTAATACGTGAACGGCTGGGCTAATACGGCACATCATACGATGGCTATCCGCAATAATAGGGTACGACTAACTCATACGTGGGGTGTATGACTTAGCTATCCACAATCAAAATATTTGGGTTTGTTCACGTACTTACCGAGTATTTTGACTCCCGACTCTCTAACAATCAATAACGGTCAATGTTACACTAAGAAGGATACAATAACTACGGTGTCAGAATCGTGTGTCCACGAAATATCAAGCAATGTCTCAATGGAATATCAAACAAGGAAACAATAGAGAAGATGTTATAATGAACTAAAACATAAATGCAATATTGTACTTGCCTGAATCCTTGCACAAACCGTAGTCACAAGTAAAGGATGAGGGGAATGCCGATCTAGAAGCTGTCAACCTATGACAATATCGCACCACGAACCGTGTACGAAAACTACAAGTCAATTCTAATGTTCTAGTTCTAAATTCATGGAATAAGTGGCTAATGGGTTAACTAATCTAATATTAGTTAACTCTGAAATAAATTACTTAAAAACCTAATTTAACCTAATAATAATCTAAATATGCAAGTTTGGCCATAAAATATCATGTTTCCAATTTTGGAAACCATGGCACGTAAATCGAGGCGTGCCGTTGAATATAGTCAAACGTCGTGAACTCTAGATTTTGAAAGTGCACCTTGGTAGATTTCAGCACCACGAGTGCACTGGAATCAACCGTGCCACAAAATCACGCTTTGGTCAAAAGATATCGCCGTTATGGCTAATCTTGACCAAATCGATGATCAACCGATCAATTCTGAGTTCAACTGAATAACTAAAATACTTGATGAACTAAATAATTTATGGGAAAAATATATGTCGTAGGGCTCTGTGTTAGATTTCCAAAACTTCAAATGGTTCGTGACTTCGATTTCTGGTTCTCCCGGAATCTCGAAACCACCGAAACGTGTCAAATTTTGGACAACCGACACTCTACAAATTTTACAGAAATTAAGGTTCAAAAATAATAAAAATAAATTAAATATTAATTATAACTTAATACGAATCCAACAAAAAAAAATGGCACGCAAAAAGGATGTCGGAGTTGACGACAATCGCCTCGGAAAGTCGGAGAATCACCGGGATCAAATCTTCTCAAAATCGGCCAAAGTAATTAGGGTTTACTGCTTCCTGTACATATATATATATACACAGAGCCACGGCTTGAGTCGGTTTGAAGCTGTGGCTGGTGGCTCGTGTCAGAATCCTGGCGGCCTCGCTCTTAAGCGGACGACCAGATGGCCAGGATGCTTGGCTTAAGCCGACTCCGAGTCGGTTTAGAAGCCGACTCCCAACCAAAAGCACAGTCAGCCTTAGCTGACTGACGGGTGGGCCTACCACCACACCGTTGACTGGCCGACGGGTGGGCCTCCCTGTCACGCCCCAGAACCAGAATACTGGAGAGCGGGGGAATGACTCAGCCAGCTACGTATTACGGGTAGATGAATACCGTATAATACGATCAATGCTGTCTAACCAGACGAGGGGGTGCATACTACATAAGGTCTCACTATGGTCACTTCACATATATTGTCTCAATCATTCGAACAAGAAACAGTAATAGAGAACATGTAAGATAAAGCAGTAAGGCGTCCCAAACGCTCTGTCAAAATGTTCTTGATATCTGGCTTTACAAAACATAGCCAGATCTGATGTAGCAAAAATATACACAATTGTTATCAGCTGCAGTCTGACTTTAGTTACAATTATGTAAAAATAAGTACAAGACGATCCGACTAACATGTCGGTGCCAAACGGCAAAGTATAAGGTAAATAACAAAACGAGCGGGGAAGTAAGAAACCCACTCGAGTCCTCCTGCGATCATCCCTCTAGTATTGACCATCTTGGAGGTGGAAGTAAGCTGAGTCCTCGGGAACCGGCTCTAAATCTGGCCATGCAAAACCAGAGAGGTTAGACCTCTAATAGCAAGTACCGCAAGGAAGCACGATATGAGACATTAAACTAGTAATTAAGAGAATATAATAATAGATCTCTGCTTGCTACTGGGATTCACATAACATCACGACACTTCGAACCAACCTCCCAACCAAACAAGGACAGAAGTTGGCCCGTCATGTCCTGATGTTCTGATCATCTCAGTTAGGTAACAGAGTAGGTACAGTACACAAACAAATCAACTTAAACGGCCATCCAACTCCTACGGCTTACTACTGTGAGTCCCAAGTTATCCTGGAATTATGCAATAAAAATTTCTCAGTTCTTACTATGGACAAGCAAGGCTAGTCGATCCAATCAATCAATTGCGCCAATCATGAATTAGACGAGTCCCAGCGGGACGCCCATCATCAATATACAATATACAATAATATAAGTAGATACCGCTCCCTGTCCGTGTGGCAGATTTGCAGTATCTGTGGGAACCAGCCGGCCTGTTGGGCACTAATAGTCCCAAAGAGGGCTGCCATGTAAGAACTCGGGAATCCATTCTCTCCATGCAATCATTATTTTTATTTAACTTAATAGTCTCTACGTTGAGTGAAATCCCATGCCGTGGATCATGGTCATTCGGAATGAGTACTTTCGTACGGGGTACGATATGCACAACTCTACAACGATGCCCGTGCGGTTAGGTTGTAGGTCTTACATAGCGTAATGCAACAATCCAAACTAACCACGGAACAATCATGCCTTGACCATAAAGTACACATGCTTCTTTTATAGTAAAATAAATAAATAAATAAATTGAAGCCTGCATGTGTGCCTGTATGTCAATATTCGGGATCGGCCAATCGGTTATAGTAGTTCATACTTAATATGAACGTGTCTTATTCATTCATTTCAATAAGACGACTAGCCAGTCTCTTAGTTCCATCTAGGAACGCATGATCAATAATTAATCAAGATAACAATCAACGTTAATTAATGCCAAATTCGAAAAATAAACATTGGAAAATAAATAATGTTTGGGAAATAAAGAATCTCATGCGCTGTGGGAAATGATTGGGGAATAAATAAATCTCATGCACTGTGGGAAATGATTGGGGAATAAATAAATCTCATGCACTGTGGGAATGTTTGGGAAATAAAGAATCTCATGCGCTGTGGGAATGCGGCTGTGAGAAATAAATATCATGCGCTGTGGAATAAGATTGAGAAATAAATAATCCATGCGCCCGAGGAATGAGATTGGGAAATAAATATCATGCGCTGTGAAATAAGATTGAGAAATAAATAATCCATGCGCCTGAGGAATGAGATTGGGAAATAAATAATCCATGCGCCTGAGGAATGAGATTAGGAAACAAATAATCTCATGCGCCTGAGGAATGCGGCTGTGGAAAATAAATATCATGCGCTGTGAAATAAGATTGGGAAATAAATAATCCATGCGCCTGAGGAAGGTGGCTGTGAGAAATAAATAAACTCAGGGAAGCTGTGGGAAATAAATAAACTCATGCGCCTGAGGGAATCTGTGGGAAATAAATAAACTCATGCGCCTGAGGGAAAGGATTGAGAAATAAATAAACTCATGCGCCTTGGCTGTGGGAAGTGATTGGGAAATAAATAACTCATGCGCCTTGGCTGTGGGAAGTGATTGGGAAATAAATAACTCATGCGCCTTGGCTGTGAGAAGTGATTGGGAAATAAATAAATCATGCGCCTTGGCTGTGGGAAGTGATTGGGAAATAAATAACTCATGCGCCTTGGCTGTGAGAAGTGATTGAAAAATAAATAAATCATGCGCCTTGGCTGTGGAAAGTGATTGGGAAATAAATAACTCATGCGCCATGGCTGTGAGAAGTGATTGGGAAATAAATAAATCATGCGCCTTGGCTGTAGGAAGTGATGATTTGATGCGCTACGGGAATAAAGATTTCCATGCGCTGAGGAATGAAGATTTGATGCGGCTGTGGGAATAAAGATTTCCATGCGCTGAGGAATGAAGATTTGATGCGGCTGTGGGAATAAAGATTTTCATGCGCTGAGGAATGAAGATTTGATGCGGCTGTGACTGTTCTTCTTCTCCAAATTTTCTGAGAACAGAACCATGGGAACCATGGAGGCCATTGCTTCCAAGCTCCATAAATCCTTCATCCCAAGCCCAAATATGGACTTCCATAGGTCAAAATTGGGTAGAACGAAATTCTCTACAACATGGAACCATCGAACTTGAAGATAACAAAGTTTACTAGATCAAAACCTAAGAAATCTGAAAATGTATCAAACTTAGATCTATAACAAATAAGCCATTGAAATCGAAAATGCTAAGTACTAAAGAGACTTAGAATCAAATGAGGAAGATGATGGAACAATAAAAATGGGGATCCATCAAGAAGCAAGTTGGCACTTGCCTATCTCTTCTAGGTTGGTGGGAGAGTTATGAGGAAGAAGAAGTGAAATGGAAAGAAGTAATGAAGAGAGAGAAATGGTTTTGGGCTTTAAATGAAGGGGTGGTGGTAGGTGGGGGTTTATTTCGGTTCATGATGAACCAACACAGTTAAACCAATCTGAGCCGAACCCATAGCAAGCTAAAGCAGAGTATAAAAGCAGAAAGTAAATTGTAGAAATAAAATGCAGAAAATAATTAGCAGGAAATAAAAGGAAATTAAATACAGAACAATACATGATAAATATTAAATGAATAAATTCCAGCAGTACATGTATTTAGAATACGTATTCTGGGAACGGGAAGTGACACTCCCCCACTGCTGACTGGGTATTACTGGGTTTTTATTTTCAGAAAATGATTTAAAAATCATTCTAAGGCCAAATAAACTCAAATAAAATCCTAAAAATTTCAGAAAAATTCTAGAAAATTACAAAAAATATTTCTAACCTTCTAGAGTCAAAATAAAAATACTTTGCCTTAAAGTAGTCTCAAATGGCCTCATAATAAATCATGAAAGTAATTTATAGATATAAATCTTCATAGAATAAATATTTAAAGATATATAAAAATGTCTAAAAATCATAATAAAATATAATTTAGCTATAGAATGCTTACTAAGGTCCAAATGACCATAATATGATTATAGCTCCCTTATGGGCTTAGATACGACTCCTAATGACCATAAAAGTAAATCATAATAATAAAAAATAAATAAATAAAAATCGGAAAGTGGGCTTACATTAATTCAAGCATATATTAGTGTGAATCATCTAAGTCCTATACATCAGTGTAGTATACGTTTTTTTATCAAATGTATTATCTGAATAAAATAACAGAATCAAGATGAACCCACATAATGTAATGCTAAAACATCAGCTCACACTATAAAATATAGAGATGGGTTATGGTATCATCATTGCCGAGAGAAGGGACATAAAGGGTAGTGTCACGACCCGTACCCGCTTTTCGGATACGAGACGTGTCCAAGCCAGCCTACGCCGCAGAGTCGGCGGTAGAACGCTGTCAAGCCCGCAAGAAATAAATGTTCAAGAAATACAACATTTGCTGCTCATTCACATTTCTACATTTATTACAACATTTATAATTAAAGAAAATACAAGATTTTACAATTAATAAAATTGCTACAATGGCTATCTATTTCTAGGTTGTCTTCAGCATACCCAAGTCTTCCCAATGCTAAGAGTGATCGCGGCTAAACCTAAAAAATGTTAGTTTTCAGTCAGGAATGGAACAAGTACACAAACCGACGGCAATGCAAAACACAATAGAATTAACAAGACACGAAAATAGCATATGAAATATGAAAGCTGGTAAGAAAACTGATGACATGGCACGGTAGAGAAGTAAACAAGAAAAAACTAATAAAAGACATCTATCTAGGTGGTGTGAAATATCTGTTTCAGCATATGGACGGCTAGGGGGTAAATAAGGCACACTGCACGTATCGTGCGCAGCGGCTAGCATTCAAGATTAGACATATTGGGATAGTTCTGGGTAGTCCACATGTGTACTAAGATATTTTCCCTCCCGACTACTCCGTGTGACGAGCGTGTCAACAAGCAACAAGATATATGTATAGACATGAAATGAAAATACTACTATGAATCGAAAAGCAATCAGAAAGTGCACTTGCCTGAGGTCCTTAGCTGGTGAAACAACCATCTCGCTGGGTCCACAATTATCTCATTAGCCTAGGATCGATGTTAAGGAGTCCCAAGTTAGCAAAAGAACTAGTAATACAACTAGAGCGGTCATGATCAGGGCTAATCTAATTTTATAGAGATTTCGAGAAGAAAGGATCCTAATAATAATATATATTTTTATTAGAGAACACTTATAAACATTTTCGAAAAATACCTTATAATATTAAACCATAATTTTATTAGTCAAGACTCTTTTAGAAAGACATTTAGTAATTATATTTTATCAATCAAGTATTTAGATAAATATTCTAGTTTTATCAATCTAAGGATAAAACCTAACTATAAATATTTTTAAAAGTATAATAGGCATTAAACATCTTTAAAATATTTGTCTTTGTAATACTTACATAAAGCTATTGAAATAGAGATCAAATAAAAGCCCAATGTTTATAGTGAAATATACTTTTCTCTTTTCGTAGAAAACCATTTTATTTATATATATAGACCTTAAGGCATTTTATTATTTGATAGTCCAAAACACAAGCCTAATAAACTCCCTTAAGAGTAAAATATGGGTCTGAAAAATATGGACCCAAAATATTAATTAAGACTGAATCTAGAAAAGCCCAAATTTAACAAGTTTATATCCATATATAATTTATAATAAAGATCTATATTGATTAAAATTTGCTATTAGGACTTAAGCCCGAATTAACCCATAAAATAACCAAACTATTACTCCTATAGTTTAACAATAAAATTATAATATTAATGCTGCCAATATTTTACTTAAGAAATAATACAAATACACAGCTACTGCCATGAGTATTTTAATAATAACAGTAATACAATAACTCACAACGATTTCTGCTCAAATGCTGTTCCCACACCCCAACCTCTCTCCCTATTCCTTTAATATAGAAAAGGGGAGTCCCTTCACTGCTCCTCTTCTTTGAGAAAAATAAGGAAGGGGTGAGAGAGACATTGGAAAAGGGAGGAGGAAGAGTAAAAGAGTGTGATAGGGTTTCGAAAGGGTTCGAAGAGCTCACCAGAGGGTTCTTGGCGCAGAAGGGGCGGTGCTCTGAGGAGTTGGTCGCGGGGGAGGCTCGCAGCCTGGTCGAGCGCAGGTGGCGCTCGACGACCTCGCGGTGGTGGCGGCTTCGAGGGTTTTCGCCGGAGGCTTCGTCGACTGCGGGTGGCCGGTGGAGATGCGCCATGGGGTCGAGGGCGGCTCGTGGAGGCTTCAGAGGGGGTTTGGGAAGGGGGATCGGCCGCTCGCCGTGGGCGGCGGCTCGGGTCGCCGATGGAAAGCCGCCGGCGTTGGCTTGCCGCGGAGCTGCGGATACGGCGGAGGACGCGGGGGTTCCCACGGTGGCACCCGTGCACGGCTCGACCAAAAGCTTGACGGTCACGGAGGAGTTCGGCGAGGTATGTAGGCGGGGTGAGGATTCTGGGACATGGTGTCCGAAGTTGTCGGACACGAAGTTGAACATGTATTTGTAATATGTGGAATAAGATGGGTTAGACACGGACGCACGGGTCCGGACATAATGATTTTTGCGGTGGACACCGACACTCTGACACCATTATTGTATATCTTGCTGTTTTGGTGTCGGTCGAGGCGCTGCTTGACGTGCCTGTACGCGGTGGACACCGAAGCCTGCTGTCAGAGAGGGGTCGTTCGTGAATGGCGAGGAAGCGTTGGCCGGGATGCGGCAGTTTGGCCAGATGATTGGAGTTGCTGGTTCGGCCGGGTGTCGGCGATGATGATGGTGAGGTACTGATGGTCATTGTGATCGGGTGCTGGACAGGGGGTCGGGTGGCGGTTCCTGAGATTTCTATAGGTTTTCCAATTCATCTGATACTTCTGTCTGCTATATATATATCTCCAAATAACTGCCACTCTAAATCCTATGAAAAATATGTCCTACTTTGGGTTAGATGGGAGAGGATCTGGTTAGAAGATTTGAGCGAAAGATTTGAGGGAGGTTGATAAGGATTAGCAGATTTAAGAAGAATTTGAATCAATACCCAGTTTAAAATAATCCAATCTTAACGAAATCTACTAGTAGATAAATATACTAATTTAAATACTCATCTAAAAGCTCCAATTATATAGATTCAAAATAAGAGGAAACAATTTTAAATCGTATTTAACCGAGTAAAATAATTAAGCTAAACCAAATCTATTAACGATAATAATATAAATCATCAATCAATATTTATCAAACTAATTTGAATATATGAATTTAAATTCAAATCAATGAAACGATCAACCTAATTACTCAAAATAATAATTTATTTTTGTCAACTAATTAGAATCATATAAAGTTAGATATCCAATAGTTATTCTATGTCATCAATGTATATATATTACATATATATATAATTCAAATTCTATCTAAAATAGATATAACAATTCTTTTATTAGTAGAAAATATTCTAAACCACTTTAGAAATCCTTATTCAGATATTCTAAAACAGTGCATGCATCAATTAATTTATTCATAATAAGGATGTAATATTGATATCATTCAATTATATTTTATAAATTCAAACTATACAATATTTCATAATAATAAATCCACCAGTTAAAATCTATCTCCGTAAAATCTCATATATTTTGAAAAATCTCTTTTCTACTCTATATACAAAATTATTATTTTCTACTTGGAAAATATTTAAAACTAAAATAAAATAAATAAATACAAAAATTCGGGAAGAGGGGTTACAGGTAGGGACAATTGAGAGGAGGATCATGTGATGAATGACATATATAAGGGATTTATGGGAGGGACATGTCATCTCTAGGGATGGCTTAGAATACTACCAAAAATTCATTATAGCATGCATTAGTGGGAATCATCTAAGTTTTTCACATCAGTGTAGTATATGTTCTTATCAAATGTAATATATGAAGGATATAACAAAATCAAGATGAACCCACATAATGTAATTCTAAGACATCAGCTCACACTATAAATATAGTGATGGGTTATGGTATCATCATTGCCAAGGGAAGGGATATAGAGGGAAGGGGCATATTGAGAGAAGGATCATGTGATGAATGGCATATGTGAGGGATATATTTAGGGGAGGGACATGTCATCTCTAGGGATTATCTGTGCCCTTTCCCACTTCTCACTGGCTGGCTGCACACAGAAAACACATAGGGAATCAGTGTCCTCCTACCACCAAACTGTTCACAGGATCCCTCCCCTCTGTCTAGCTGTTGTATTATTGGCAGGCTGCCCCCAAAGTCCTGCAGTTTTATACTCTACAAAGACCTCCCCCCCCTTTCCAGTTGCTGCTATGGCCAGCTATGTGCAGGCAACAGTTGCTTCTTCTTCCCAATTCTCAACTGTGCACACTAGTGCACAATTGCTAACCTGACTACCCTATTCCCTGTGCATACCAATGCACAATCCATTTGAACTTGAGCCCCCATTCTTGTGCGCACAAGTGCACAAGTCCCTTTATTTTCAGACATACAACACCACACAACTCCACACGCAATATACAACACAACCCTTCAAGCCTCCATATCCCTATGTCAACATATAGTATGCATCACCCATGATACACACAAATATCGTATCACCATGATACTCACACATTCTTAATGCTATGAATATGGACAAACCTATAGGCTCATAACCATCTAAAGGACAAATCACCAAACACCTTGTGTGCACCAATGAGTATCACCCATGATACACCCTCAAAGCTCATGATACTCATTCCCCATAGCCCTAACCAAGCAATAACAGTAATAGCATGACATCAAATTCTATTTGTTTCTAAATCTTCACCCAAACGACAACAATATTAACAAGACCAAATTATATTTGGCCAAACAGAATACCATCAAAAAAATCCCAGCTTAATACCCAAAATTGGACCAAATTTGGGGAGCAGTCGAGAGAATTACAGTGGGAGAGAGAGAGAGGGACATGCCGAAAGAGAAGGTGAGGAGAGCGGTCGAAAGAGGGAGAGGACCATTTGCAAAGAGGAAGACGGCCACTGGAGCAGTCGAGAGAGGAGGGACCACCGGAGAGGGTCGAGAGAGGTCGAGAGGTAACTCAGAATGAGCGCGGTCGATCAAAATGAAACTTTTGATCGAACGACTAATTTATAAGTTAAGGCACAACACTAGGCGACAACCTGGCGATGTCCAAATTCGTCGCCAAATTAGAACAAATGTGGCGATGTATCAGCGACATCTACTCCGATGCCATGTTTACCCACACTGTTCCTGCGGTTGACTGTGTAAACTGGTGATGGATTGGTGACAACTTAGTGACGAGTCGTTATTTAGTTATCACATGGTTGCTATTGGTCGGCACGTCGATGGGGAGTCATCGCCAATTGGCGATGAATTGGTGCCATCACTAAAAGTACGTCGTTGATTTCTTGTATTTTAGTAGTTATTTATAACTTGTGATTGGTGATCTAGATTTATGACTTATGATTTGGTAATTGAGATATACGAGTTTGGATTGGTGGATTTTTCAAAATGGAATAAGGATTTGGACTAGGAGAGTTGCTTGGATTGATGTTGTCGATCATGATATTGTCGATGATTATTATTGGATGGATTTATCCTAGGTAAAGACCTTGTTAGATAGACTTCAACCATTAGATTTTGATGATGCTTAAGCTAGTAGGCTAGTCTATGTTGGATGTTTAAATGTTTGTATTAGAAGGGTCCCCTTAAGTTCGGGTAGAATTATGTAGACTGTTGGACAAGGTTTGGTCCTAAGATTGGAATGGGTGCAGTGATCATGGATGCCTATCGGAGATGAGAGATCATTGATGTTTGAGTGTGCCTTGTGAGTTAGATAGCCCAGGAAGCGATAGTATGACCTTAAGAAGAGTATCCTAGGAAGTGATTTAGTTTTTGAAGATTTTAATTGATTAGTTTCGGTTTAAGGAACGAGATTCTATCTGAAATTAGTCAGATTGATTACTTGATGTAGGATGGTCTTAGATGATTATACTCAAACAAAGGTGATGGATAAGATTTTCTGGATAGATCGACTTGTGATTCAAAATTGTGCGCTTAGAAGAGTGATTGGTAATAGTGTGTTCCTTGGATTTTATTTTATTTTATTTGGCTTGGATTTATTTGATCTTCCGTGAGGTGATATTATTTTATGGCAGTTTATCGGACGAACCTTTTGTCTCTATTTTATTGGTTGATTTTTGCTTCGCAAGTCCTTTTCCCCGATGAAATATTGCTCAAGATTTATCAATGTCCTCAGCAGCTGCTTTGATCCTGGTACCTTTGATGAAACTCGACTCCCGATCATAATTTGTCAGAGGAGAACTTATCGAGCAGTAGTTCCCGACGATGTAAAGCATGTGAGCTTCTGCAGTCCTATCCTGTAAGATAAATGTAGCACCAATCCTACCAGCACTATAATACTTCCATGCTCATATATCATCGAGAAGACTACCTTTATATCGTAGGTAGGAGCTCGCGTTATCCAGAAATAATTGGCTGTAACCGAATTGGTGAGCAAAATGACTAGGCAGGTATGGTTCTAAGAAAATATCTCCCTTCGACCGGAATACCAAGTGTGAATGCCAGATGGATTGGAGCCAACGGAAGGCTCCCTCAAATAAGCTGGAGATGGAGTAAACTCCTTCATCCTTCAGCTCATTGCAATCGTCACAACCTGGGAATTTTGGTATAATCTTAAAGGATTCATACCCATCTAAGTAACTGAGAACCTTTCTGCAAGATATTATCTTGGTATGGTTCCATTTCTGGCCTTAGTATCGCCAGAAGATACCATCCCCCTCAAGGGTGCTCAACTTCATCTCGGAAGTCATTAGCTTGGCATAGTGGAGGATCAGCCAATACATCAGATAATGATATGGTAGCTCCATCCTCGTGAAGTCTCCATCCTTTTTGTGATATAATACTTTGGCTATAGAATCCCGTAGGCCCTTCTGAATACTGCAGACCATTACTGAAAGCAAGGCTAATTTATGGCCAAAGACTAATTTTATAGCTGCAAGGATAAGGCTTCGATTCATTCTCTCGATGGCCCCCGCACCTCTAAAGAATACACAATTACATATCCGAACATCAAAAAGCCCGCCATGACTGCTTTGTTAGATAAAGGGTAGGTGGCATGGTAGAAGCAAGATAGGGCCGACGAATTCTCATTATCCCCTTTTAGATTCGCTTGGTTATGTTCCTTCATTAACAATCTGACTTTCGCCTCTGTAATGGGAGGACGAACTCGGAGATGTAGTTGATTAGTATTCGTGTCATGGTACTTGAAAAGGTATTCAATCCAGGCATTAGTATGAGGGTTTGAAGCTTCAGTCCTCTTTCCCTTTCTTGGCCATTTCAGGGCATATTATGTGATGAAGCAACAGTTCTTTGAATGATGTTACCATCTCTGCGTAACTCTGTGCGAGAGCAGCCAATTCCTTATTAGTCAGAGTATAATCTTCGTATGGTTCATTACCCTGGGTAGTTTTGAGATTACATACATCTCATGTAGCGCCAAGCTGAGCTCACCTCCGGGAGTAAAGAAGGTACCAGTATACTAGTTGTATATCTTCAGAAGGCAGGTGGCTCTGGCGACATAATATAAGTTGTACTCTTTGAAGATCCTCTCGTATTTATGTAGAATCCACTCTGTGAGATCACTCCAAACCCCTTTGCAGTGAGTCTAGTTCACCAACCTCAAGGCGCCGGTGGGATACGATATCTTCTTTTGAAATAGCTGGTTGGTAAATGTCTCAGCTGCAAATCCTAGAACATCGGGCCCTATGTCACTCCTAATGCACCTAGGTAGTAGTCCTACAAGACTATAAGAAGTGGACCCTCTCTGACATTCAAAGACATCTCTCTTAAATTCACCATATTTATGAATGATCCTTCCAATGGGGCACCCGCTTGTGTAGGCATAATTGAAATGATAATTTTCTTGGAAAAGCCACTGGTGCATAAGATGACAGAGCCAAGTGACGGTCGGATTTTGGCACAAACATCCTTCGGTTATTCAGGATGATTATCCAGTGCTTATTCTCTTTCTTGGTCTTGGTAGTTTCGGGCACATCCAGATTTAGTACATCACCGAACAAATAAGTCGTCCGCAAATATTTGTTAGAGCCTTGAACAAAATCTTCACTGTTCATCATCGCCATCAAAAAGCTTTGGAGTTGTTCGTTTATCACGATTTATTAAATATAGGACTGACCCTGGTTTATCTTGGTTTCCATTTTTGCTACTATGTCAGAATAGTTGGAGCTCAGAAGTCCTCCAGGAGCTTCTAAGTATGATTCTCCAAGGAGGTTCACCGGGAATTGAACTGCAAGAAAACAAGTTGAAGATTTAGTCAAAATCTGGTTTTTTAAGGAAAATAAAGCCATCAGGCGCATAGAGCCTTATGCGCACAATAGTCAGAGTTATTAGACTGAAGTAATAATATGGCACATAAGTATACTACGCATAGTGCAGACTAGTCACATCTATGCGTCAGTAGACAAAAGTGCATGGACCAAGCGTGCATACAAGTCAAAGATTTCTAGCAGCAACTACGCGCTTAATGGTGAAAAAAAATTCATTTACACATTTTTATGAGTTTCCTCACTCAATTAGGCGTATAACCTAAGGGTTTTCACAAACAAACGAGAAACTCAACGTTTCTCACCCTTAATGGGGGCTGGACGGCTGTGGGGATAGTCATCGACGACTCTGCAGTCGCGTGATCCCTTTGTCCTTGGTCAGTGACTTGAGCGAGGAGGATGAAGCTTTGGGGGCCATTTGCTGTTGTCGAAGGAATAGGAAGAAGAAAGTTTTTTCTGGAAAAAGTTTGAAAATTTTAGAGTAAAAAATTATCTCTCATTTTAAACTGTTATTTATAGAATCAAGAAGAAGTGTGCCGCATAGAGATAGTTTGGCTCTTAGAATTCTGAGCTATGCAGGTAATCATAACAAACTCCTCGATTCTTGTGCCTAATGGCGGCTATATTAATGGCACATAAGTCGAAGAAGATTTGAAGAATCTAACAGTTGTTATTAAGTTTCAAACTTTATGCGCCTCAGTCATTGCCACTCTTCATGCACCTCAATCAGTGATGAAGTTTATGCGCCTCAGTCAGCGATGAAGTTCATGCGCCTTAGTCAAAGTTGTTGTTTATGCGTCTCAGTAATATACAAAGTCTTATGCGGCAAATTGTTATGAGACATGATTTTCGCTGAGAAAGTCAAATCAGCAGTAACTGTTGCATGATTGTTAGCCTCGATCCAAGTATCTGAGAGTAATGACAGCCTTAAAATTTGAAGACGGTTTAGATTCTAAGGAAAAAAGTTAAAGCAATGACAGAATGCAGTGATCCAATGTGTCAAAAGTCTGTGAGACAAATCCCTCTCTCTCATGCTTCTTTCAAAGTATTTTAAAACTTGTTCAAGTTTTAAAAACTTTGAAGGGGCGTTGTAGAAGCTTGAAAAAGGCACATACTCAAATAGATGCATAATTGGCCTTACGTGCCTAAGTGCCAGAGTTCATGACTCAATCAACATACAACTTATGAAGTTATATCTCAAAGCAATGAACTTCTAAGTGAAAGACGCATAGCACCAAAGGAGCATAAAGCGAGGGCGGATATCTGTTTTGTCTGACATAAAGTTAGTTCTTGGGCAGTGTGCACAGAACGAATTATGAGGAGATGTCAGTGATTACATCATCGTAGTCGTTCCACTTTACAATTATATAAGACCATTCCTATACGTCTAAATCTTATGCGGCTTCTAGTTTGCGGTATGTAATAGAAGAGCTTATGCATCGAATACAGTTAAACGCATAGCCATTCTTATGAAGAGATCGTGTGCTGACATGGCAGTGTTTCGTACAACACGTCTTAAGCTACATGGCGGGCTATACGTGACTTCTGTACATGTTCACCCCCCACTAAGTACAGGTGCCTATGCGCTTACCTATCTTCATGCGCCTCTGAGACAGAAGATAATATATTTTCTGCCTATGCCCGCATAGCTGTTCCAGTGAAGAAAAGCTATTAATAGAGGACAATGTGTTCCTCATTTAGGCTACATAGGCTATGTATGCTACATTTGCTAAGAACTTTCAGAGAGGGCTTTTAGTGATAGAGCCCACTTTGCTGTCAAGATTCTGCCAGTAAGACGGAGTTAGCAAGCTTCAACAATCTTCACATCGGATCATCAATGGAGTAAAGAAGTCGACTAGACTAATTCCACCTCAATCCCCAGATTTATTTGTACTCGGAATTCTTGTTAAGGATTCCTATTGTACTTTTTCTATTCTTTAATACAAAAAAGTTTCAGTCTACGATCTTTTTGTATTAGAACAAAGATATTGCAATACTATGAACAAGCATCTCTATAGTAGCAAGTCTAACTAGTTCTGGTGATGACATAAAGCAGTTCTACTTTGCACAAGTCTATCCCATCAGTTAAAATTCCATGTTCTATAGCATCATCTACAAAATAAGATTACTTACTTATCTATGTAGGTTCGTCTCTTTTGTTATTAGCATGTAGCATTACTCATAACATATGAAACATATAAGCAACATCTAGTTCATTAGATATGAAGGCAAGGCAAAGCAAGTTCATTGAAACACACTCACCTGAAGCACTGTCAATCAACATCGATCGATCAGAATCTCTGTAATATCTTCTGAATGAGCCCAACTTTAAATGACCGATCATGCCCAAACAATCTCAATATGCCACACAAAGTGGGGTATTACAGATATATATGCGATGGAGGCAAACGAGGATGACAACTAAGGTAAGAGGGTCGTGAAGGTATGGGTTTTTCAACGCATGAGAGGGAATGAAGACGAGGGAGTCTGTGACTGGAACTGGCTGGCTTTGAGGTGCTTGTGAGACATAGAGATGATAGTGGTGTTGTGTTCCAGTTAGTATGATGGGTTAACGACATGGAGTACAGTAGGTGTTGTATGGCTAGTCGACTTGGGTTAGATGGTCATCGAGACTGAGCTTTAGCGAGCGGCTAACACATAATAGCAGCGGAGGCATGTGCATACCAGGACGACAGAGGTGCGGTCTTACGTACAAGACGAGGGAACTCTGGAAAAGGGTGATCCAGCGGTGTATTGAATCTGGTCAATGGTGCCTGATAGGTCGCGTAGTTGGAATTTCGGTGAGACGAGTGGGTAGAGCCCATATTGGTCGAGTGATACTGACCGGTTTCTCGAGTAGATGCTTGCCAGGGTTCGAGCATCCAGGAGGAGGGACTCAGTTTCAACATCGCAGATGAGGGGTGCTAAAGTCCTGGCCATGCAGAGGCTTGGATGGTCTTTCGGTGGGTGATTCCTTGCTCGGTACAGTCTGTTCCGAGACCGGAGAGTATTGTTGAGTTTTGGATGAGTTCAGGGTTGTGGAAATCTCGGCGACTGACGTAGGTATATGGAAACAATAGAGGTGTCTGCTCCGGTCACAGTTGGCAATGTCCGAGCAAGAAGGGAAGGAGAGAGAGAACTCATGATTTTTATGTTGGTAGTAGATGGCTAGGGAATGACAGTTCCGATTTTCATATAGAGGGGATCTTATATATAAGTGATGGCTGGCTCTAGATGGTTTATATAGATATAGAGGAAGGGGTGGTAAGGATTGATGATGTTGATGATAAAATTGGCTTTAGTTTATAGACGAGAAAGAGACCAATATAAAAATGGTGATGATAACTCAGTAAAAATTTGATTTGATATATACGGTTTTTTGTATCACAAATTTGATAGGCTTTAAGAATTTATTTGATTTAGGATTTAGCATTAGGTTAATTAAATTGGAATTTATTTTTATTTGATTTAAAAATCTATTCCTACCTTGAATAATTTCGACTAGCTTAAGTATCTGAAAGTAATTAAAATGATGAGGATAACACTATATAGAAAGTAGTTAATAGGGGTTAGTAGCCTTAGAGAGTTTTAGGATTATGATGAATTTAGATTTCCTATTTAGATTTGAAATATATCTAGAGGTCTTAGCTAGTGGATTTGAATCAGAATGATAGGTATGGGATTGCTATGCATGAGAACACGTAGATGAGCATGAGTTATATATAAGATGGAATTATATATTCATCTATATAATAAACATCAATCTTTATCTTATCATCTCTTTCTAGAATAGGAAAATGAATCTTTAGTTTATTTATTGACTTATTCATTAGCTAGCTTTATCTTGCTCGCCTAGAATTTTAGGATCTATATTGCAAGAAACTTGGTTTTTAATATAGTCTTATCGATAAATAACTTGATAAAAATTTAACCTATAAAAATAAAAAAATCTAAAAATTGGAAACGAGAGTTTATAGCATGACAATGTTCTATCCCCCCCTCCCCTCCAAAAAAATTGCAATCCAAGAAAACAACTAACCAAAACCAAATCACTTAATGTACATATATCAATCGTACTCTTCCAAACACGATCACGATCCAGTTAACATCATCCAATTTTGGCCAAATATAAAGCCATCATCGTTCAATTCATAAGGGTCGATCTTAATTCATCGCTATCTTGCAACCATATCGAAAACATGTAACTATATCATCCATAAACTTGCGCCCAAATAATATAAAATCTTGAACCATCAAAATCAAATCTATTCTATTAGACCAAATTGAAATCTTCCTATCAATTCTTTACGAAAATACAATCGCTATCCCAAGTATTCTAGTATATGAACAAAATAATATTACCTCACGAAAGATCAAATAAATCCAAGCCAAATAAAATCCAAGGAACACACTATTACCAATCACTCTTCCAAGCGCACGATTTTGAATCACAAGTCGATCTATCCAAAAAAACTTATCCATCACTTCTGCTTGAGTATAATCATCTAAGACCATCCTATATCAAGTAATCATACCTGCCTAGTCATTTTGCTCACCACTTCGGTTACAGCTAATTGTTTCTGGATAATGCGAGCTGCTACCTACGATATAAAGGTAGTTTCTCGATGATATACGAGCATGGAAGTATTACAGTACTGGTAGGACTGGTGCTGCATTTATCTTACAGGATATGACTGCAGAAGCTCGCATGCTTTACGTCGTCGGGAACTACTGCTCGATAAGTTCTCCTCTGACAAATTATGATCGGGAGTCGAGTTTCATCAAAGGTACCAGGATGGAAGCAGCTGCTGAGGACATTGATAAATCTTGAGCAATATTTCATTGGAGAAAAGGACTTGAGAAGCAGAAATCAACCAATGAACTGAGACAAAAGGTTCGTCCGATGAACTGCCACAAACTGTTTCCAGGAGTAAAAAGAGAAAGAAGACACCCATCGCCAAGACCTCACTTCCACCTAAAAAGCCAAAGGTGGTTGAAGAAACGACTTAGGCTAAAGCTAGCCTTCGAAAGAAGGTTGTTCACAAGCCATCTTTATAGTTGTTTGCCATGACAAAAGTTTATACGAACTTTTTGTATTTTAAACGTAAAAAGAGTACAATTGATCCCTAAATAGGAGATCTAAGTACAATTTTTTTTAGGAAAGTGTGATGGTGGAGATCGAGCACTGCAACGGCTTCTTTGCTCCGTTGACGATCTGACGACAAGTTGAACTTGCTTTGGCTTTCTGGTGCTAGTGATTGAAACTCTAGGGTTGCCAATCAAGAGGGTGCTGAAGTTGAAGATTTCGAAGCCCCTTTATCGAAAGAAAACTCCTATTTATAGGGGAGCATATATGCGATGTGCATAAGGATTGTGCAGATACGCTGTACGGAGAGATGGAAGAATCTTGAGGCGGTCACGATGAGGGCTACTGCTGAGCTGACACGTGGCAGGCACGGGGATTCTCTTCTATCGAGATCTTTGGGGAGTTATAAACATAACTGAATAAACGACACATGGTCGTGTGCTTATTTGTTGATCAGATGAACCTGAGCAGATTCTGTTCCTATCCCCGAAGTTGGATTTTGTCTTATCTTAGAGGGCCATTGGCTTAAATAAACCAGTTGTGTATGGCTCTCGTCCATAAGAACAAACTCCGTCCTATCTGTGGTTTAAACAAACCGATAAGATATTGCTCTTATCAACAGAATCAAACTCTGTCTTATCTTAAGAGGAGCGGTTTAAACAAACTGATAGGATGGTATCCTGAAAGATATAAGCATCCATCTGGCCACGTGGAGCTATGTCACTTCGTAAGGCTGTGCCGCTATACGAGATGCGCTTCTGATGGAGCTTTTGATGCCACTGCATTTCTGGGCGATGAGCGGGCTTGTGCTTTAGGTGACAGAGTTACTGCGCTTTTAGGGCTACGAGTGGACTGAGCTTCAGGCAACGGAGTCACTGTGCTTTAGGACGATGAGTAGACTGAGCTTCAGGTAACAGAGTCACTGTGCTTTAGGGCAACGAGTAGACTGAGCTTCAAGCAACGGAGTTACTGTGCTTTAGAGCGCCGAGTGGATTGTGCTTCATGCAACAGAGTCACTGTGCTTTAGGGCGACGAGTGGACTTGGTTTCGAAGATAAGGGATCTACGACACTTTTGGGCGATAAGTAGACTTGGTCTTGAAGACAGAAGAGCCACAATACGTCAAAATTGAAGTGAGGGCGCTGTGTGAAGGAGTGAGCTAGCTGCACTTCTGAATCAAAGCGAGGGCATTTTAAGGAGGCTGCACTTCTGAATTGAGGGAGCTAGTTTCTGTTAAAGTCTTTAAGAGCATTTAATGACTGGTCTTCTTGATGGACGAGTCGATCGTCATCTTCTTTAATTTTTGCCGTCATTTGGGGAATTCAAGAAGTCTGTGGCCTAGGACTCAGTAAAATGAACCTATTGAATGAGGTTTGTTGTACTGAGTTCTAGGTTCATCTTATTAATTTGGGCGTCTCTAACCAACGGCCACATGGCATGTGGGTTGGACCACACTTATCCTATATAAAGGGAAGCTTTTCTGAAGAGTCGTCTCCCTCACTCAGAATTCCAAACACTATGCTCGATCCTGACTTAGCTTCGAACGACCATTGGCCTTGCACGAGTCGGCTGATGGTTGTGGATCCCTTTGTTCAAAGAAGCTGTGACTTTGTAGAAGAACTGCTGCTAAGTTTCGAGATGCACTTGAGCGTTCAACATAAGGAGTTTGAACCTGAACAATGTCTTGGAGATCTTCGAGATCCAAGCTTTCAGATTTGGATTGGTTGCCAATCCGAAGAGCCACAGGTTGTGCTCTGTCCTGCTCAATGGCGGTGGCACGGGTTGTGCTGTGGACTGAGTTCTTGCTCGGGCTAATAGCTGCTTCAGGAAGTGGCTCGCTCTGACAGTGCTGCACATCTGGGGGGCTGCACGTCTGTGAAGATTAACCCACTTGTAGATCTCTAGATGTTTTAGTTCTTTTCATGATGAATCTGTAATAGATCCTTGCAGGCATGATTTAAAAGAAGCTCTTTTCTTGTAATCATGATGAATCTGTAATAGATCCTTGTTGGCATGATTTAATAAAGAACTCTTTATGAACTGTGGTTTCTGATCTTCTGTCTGTACTTTCGGGTACCTGTACTTTTGTTGTGTAGCGAGAACACTACCTGTGCTTTTTTCTTGCTTCTAAAGACCCCCTTCAAAGTGTTTCGCACTTGAATAAAGCACTGAATACTTTGAACAGAAGCATGACACGTGTCATTTTTAAGCGAATGCTCGGCGTACCTACTGACAAGCTGTCCTCATGCTTAGGCTTCGACATTAAATGCCTTGAGTCGTCGCTTCATTAAAGTTGATCATAACTCCTTGTTTCTAGGGAACAGTCATCATGATCTCAACTTTTTGTTCCCACATTGTTCGAAGAGTTTCCTCGATCACGAAGCGTTTTGTCTTCTTTTGCTGACGTGGCTACACCCTATAAGTAGGGGTCGTTGGGGGAGAGAGAAACTTTCTTGCTTTCACCTACCTTCCCACAAAAGCTTTTCGTCAGAGTCTTCTTCCTCTTTCAAAATCCTAACTTTTTTCGCCATGGCTCCTAAGAAATCAAGAACCCCAAAAGCACCTGCGGCGAGCTCTAAGAAGGCTAAATGAAAGTAGCCTGCTTCCGAGGCCAGTGATCTTGATGACTTACTAAACGTTGGTGTGGTAGTTCATAGCGATGTGCGGTCGCCTATCGCAGGTAATAAACATTGATCCCGTGCTCTGTTGATACACATGAGCGATCACTCCTCAGAGTATCGTCTCGTAGATGTGCTGAAGCTTTTCTTGCTGATGCACATTGACACTCATTCTTCGAATGAGTGTCTATAGATGCGCTAATGCTTTGTTCAACAGATGCACATGGTTTGTTGCTTTTAACAAAGTAACAACTGTAAGATGTGCTGAGGTTCTTGCTGACGTGCAGGATGCAGTACCTGTGCGGGTGCTCTACCTTTGAAACGTAACTCTACTGGGTAGTATCAGCTCGGATTCTAACTTGCTAAAGTACAGTACTACTTGGTGGTACCTGCGCAGAAGATAACTTGCAGAAGCGCAGTGCTATCTGGTAGTACCTATGCGGATGGTTTGCTTTACTAAACATAAATCTTGGACTCCTGTTTGTTGCTTTTGTGCAGTTTTCGTGACCACCTCCCTGGATGAGATTCTTTATGACTTCTCTGTCTGTACGCTGGGGACAAACGTCGAACAAGAGCTCATCGGGCATGCCAGATGGTTGATTGTCGAAGATCAACCGACGAGGCGACTGGATGAAATGCAGGAGCAGTATCTGGGCTATTTTTGCCACATAGTAGATCAGGGTAGGCTGACTTCTTCTCTTGATGTCGATGCGGGGATGTTAAAGCCCCAGTTTCTCTTTGGTGACCAGTTGGCTCTGAAGGAAGCGGACCTCCTTACACTTAAGTTGGCCTGGTATTTTGAGAGCAATGGCATCCCCTTGTATGTTTCGACGACTGACCGTCATCACCCACTGTCCGTCTTCTCCTGTTTTATCGAAAGACGGCGTCTGGAGTGGGATCTAACCCCTAGCCAGGGGGCCTAATCGCAGGACGTATCAAGGTAGATAAGGGCTCCAAGGGAAGAGACGCTTTTACACCCGTTCAGGGTGGTTCATCGTTCACCTTGCGGTTGCTACTCCCTGGTCGTAGGTTCAGCAATATCCCTACGGATGTGCATCCATTTGGTGCTTCCATTTTTGTAAATAGACTTCTGGCGGTCGGTTGTACATATCCGACGGGCGCCTACCGGGTCGAAGGCTGGGTTCACTGTGACAAAAAGTGGGGTGTAACGCCCCAGTCCCAAAATACGTAGGACTAGGAACTTAGACATGCCAGCTGTATTTATACGAAGTATACTCCAATATAGGGAAATCCTCGTATAAATACCTAAGCTGTTAAATGCAGTAGAACCATACTAATCTCATCCACACAAAATATATGAATAAATGATATCATATAATCAACCATGAAATTGTCATTTGGTACATGTAGTTGGGCGGAGACAAATCCACTACCAACGATGTAAAGAAATACATACAAAAGAAAGATTTTGGCGAGTGAAGCGAAGACGATCCAAGCGCAATCATCCATGAAGAAATAGCGATGAACACAGCTAGAGCTAGAACACCTGCGAAAGATAAGAGCACACACCTGGCGAGATAACCAGGTCCTCAGAGGGACGTAACAAGACACATAATATCATGCCATAAACTGAATAAAGTTAGCTCAACAGAAAATTATATATGACTAAACAGATAAAGGTTCTTAACCATTCTATATGAAAATACAATTTGAAGACAACGTTCCACACAAGGGCTCCCGAAGCTAGAAACACGGCACGTTAGCGTTTCAACCAAGGCACTAGTGGCGTCTAGAGAAAAGTAAATGCACGGCCCATTAGCACTCGAGCAAGAACTAAGGGGCAGCTAGAGAAAAATAAATGCACGGCCACTAGCTATTGGGTGAGTCACTAATGATAGCTAGAGAAAAGTAAATACACGTCATATTTGTGTTTCAACCGAGGCACTAGTGGCATCTAGAGAAAAGTAAATAAATGCACGGCCACTAGCTCTCGACTGAGTCACAAATGGCATCTAGAGAAAAGTAAAGGTGTGAAAGCCCCTGTGCCTAATAACTGTCTTCACCCTCCCCATGCACTATTCGTGCTGAATCGACATCACGACATTCCTAATAACTGCTAAGTCACTAAGTCTTCTAGACAACCACAACTATTTAGCAGTTATTGTCTATCGTACGGTATGTGCGCACCGATGGCCAGTCGATACGTACGTCCGAGATCTATATGAGACTCGTGACTTGTGATACATAAGTGTCAGGGCCAATGAATGTGCACAACCAAAGGTAGTCCCTTAACTCTAAGCCAAATGCAACTAAAATATAATAATTTGCAAGTACAATTTATATTTTCTAGAATAAGTAAAAATATGCATGATATTGAGCAAGAATTAAACAGTAAAGGCAAGGTGTCTTGCCTGGTAGTACGCTTGATGTGCTGCGATGATCAAGGTAGCACGAACTGTAACTTTGGTGCAACAACTATACAAGGTGACCTCTGATGGTGGCACAGACAGTTCCATTGGGTCCAGAATGGTCAGACTAGTTGGGGTAGTCATAAGGAAGTCTAAGATTGGCAGGGTAATAGGAATATCGGGATTGGTCATGGGATGGAAGAAAATCTACGAAAGTTGGATAAATAATATAAACACGATTTTTTTAGGAAGTTATTTGGAAATATATATTATTAGTAAAAATAGTTTTTAGATAAATATTTATAAAAATCACTTTTAAGCAAAAATTCTAAGTTTATTAAAATAGGGTATTCAGATAGAAAGCTATATTTTATTGGTAAAATAGTTTAGACAATTATTTTAGAAATTATCTATTATATTAAAAACAATATTTTATTTGTCAAACTACTTTGGAAACTATATTTTATGGATCAAAATATTTAAATAAATACTTGAAAATTTTCGAAAGTTATTTCATGCTCAAAACCTAATCCTTGTCAGAATACAAGTTTAAGTCAACACTGTATTTTATTAGTGAAAGTACCTTTAGAAATATTTATTATACCTTAATAAATACCATTATCAAATAAACAAATAATAATAAATCTCATGATAATAATACTTACAAATAAATATCATGATAATAATAATACTTACAATTTTATGTGTATACTGTTCATAACAGTAATATTAAGAATGAGAATAATAAAATAATAATAATAATAATGATAATATTAATAATATTAATAATAAATATTGATAATAATAATAATAATAATAATAATAATAATAATAATTAATGAGAGTTTATAAAGAAAGGAAATAGAAATAATAATAATAATGGTAATAATAATAATAACAATAATAACAAAAAAAATAAAATAATAAACAATAAAAATAATGAACAGATATGCTGTGGTTATTCTCCTCTTTCGAGGGAACACCACTTCTCATAAAGAAAGAAAAAAAATCAAGCAAGGGAGAGAAAGAGATGAGAGAGGGGGAGTCGGGGGAAGAGAGTTCATCGGCCCACCGCTCCGGCGGCGAAAGCGGAGGCGAGAGGCGAGCTAAAGGGAGAGATGGACGAAGGGAGGGCTAAGATGGCCTGAGGGGTCGAGGCGAGAGCCAGGGGAGAGAGGAAGACTCGGGGAAGGGCTCTGCCGGCGCTCCGGCCTGGGCGCGGCGGTGGTGGTTGGCCGGAGCGGCGGAGGAAGGGAGCTGGGGCGGCGGACGGAGAAGAGGAGGGAAGGAGGAGAACGGGGGACAGCGGCGGAAGGGTTTTAACGGTGGCGGCGGAGGGACGCGCTCGCCGACGGGGGTTTGGGGAGTCGCCGGCAGACGGGCGCGGCCAAAGCGCGGCGAGGAGGTCGTGGGTACGGATCTGGCGGAGGGATGTTGGCCTGGCGGCGGAGGTGCCGTGCGCCAAGGAGGAGGCAGTTCGCCTCGGGGACGCGGAGGCTGGGCGGCTGCTCCGGCAAGGTGGCCGGAGCGCGGAGGAACGGAGAAGAGCGGTCAGAAGCGTCCGGGTCGGGTCGGTGAGGATCACGGTGGAGTCGGCGCGCACGCGCGGCGGCGGCTCCAGGCTGTCGGAGCTTCCCAGCTGGTCGCGGGAGAACGGCGCCACTCGTGGTGGAAGGCGTCGACGGTCAGGGCAAGGTAAGGATTTGTTCTTTATTTTTGAATTGGGGTTTTCTGGTGTTGGTGATGGTGTTGTCTTTGGGTGGCCGTGGTTGCCTGGGTTCTCTAGAGAGATAAGGCTGGACAGAGATGGCCGATCCGGTGGTGGGTTGCTGCCATGATGGTCGACGAAGGTTCGACGAGGTGGACGGGATATGGGTTGAGCGTGTTTTTGTTATTTTTGGGGATGTATTAATGATGGCGAGGGTGGCTGAGATGGGTCTGTGATGGTGGCGGGTGGCCGGAGTTGGCGTGATAGTGTGGGCGGGTTGATGATATGGTCGCGGTGGTGCTGGTGGTGCCAGGGGTGGCTGGGATGGTTGTTAACAGGGGTCGGGATGCCTTGTGATGGTTTGGCGGTTTTTAGAGTTTAGAGAAATTTATGGAATTATTATGTTTTGGGATTGGGTTAGGGATCGTGTCCATGTGTCAGACACGAGAATGATGATGAGGTCCGGGATTGTCGGATACGAAGAAGAGGATGAATGTATATGTAAAGAAATAACCTATTGGAAAGACACCCGAGGTCGGACCCGAGGCCGTCACGGCTGACACGGAGGGAAATGGCCACAGACACGATGCACGTACTTCGCTGGAAAAATTTGTGGAGTAAATTATGGATGTGTGGAATTTATGGAGGAGTACCTGCCTATTTATAGGATGTGAGAATTCCCAATTTGATATGAACTAAGACTATTTAAAACCCAATTAGATAATTCATGTATTAATTTAGAAATCAATTAAATCCAATCCAAATCCAAATGCAATTAAATCTAATTAAATTCTTGGTTTAAAATCAATGGGATAAATCAAATTTTCGAATATTTAGCTATTTAAATAAATCCAAAAATCAAATCAAGATTTAAATGGCCACAATAACTTCCAAATATATTTTTCAAAATACCAATAATAATAATTTCGAAAATAATAAATATTTTTAAATATCTTTTTGAATAATAAAATATTAATATTAATAAATCTCAAAAATTATATTTTTATTTAAAATAGACTAATAAATAATTACGAAATATATATGTAGGTACAAAATGATGTTCTCATAATTATGCTTTTCTAGCATACAATAAAAATATTATTTATTATTAATAATTATGAGAAGTGAAAGACTTTATAAATAAAATAACAAACTTGAAAATTTTTGGAACGATAACAAAATAATTATTATGTATATTATTTTGAAACTTTAAAAATAGAAAAAATAATATTTTCAAAAATATGTACGCTTGCACATAATTGCACTCGTCGAGCAATTTCAAAAAATAAAATTTCGTGCGCGACGTAAAATACGACTACGCGACTTACAATACAAAATTTTAAATCAGTACTAAATTTAATAAATAAAAATAAAAAAATAGTAGAAATTTAGGGGTTTTACATGGGGTGACTTGATCCGGTGGGCATTGAGCACTTTTAAGGAGGACCTGAGTGGCACTGACCTTCGCCGTGCCATAAAGGGTACTGAGTATAGAATCCCCATCCACCAGTCCTTGCTCCTGACTTTGCTGGAGTTGTTCAATCACCACACTGGGACTTTCTTCCTGCCGTGTGGGGAGATGGGATTGGCGCTCCACGAGATATTTGCCATCTCGAAGCTGCCTTGGGGTAAGCACCCATACGAGGAGTATTACCCTACTCCCGATGAGCTCGCGGGGCTGGAAAGCAAGCACCTGGAGATGATGGCAGTGTACAAGGAGCTGCTTTGCCATCATCAAATTTGTGTACGCCAGGACTCTGTAAAGGGCCAGCCTCACTTCAATGCGTGGAGGAGGTATTTCTTTGGCGACGATCTGCCGGAACACAGATCAGTTCGTCTTTCTTCTCGTAGGGCGTATACCACCGTCAGACTGGAGGAGATGGAGAAAAAGGCCAAGACACGAGCTCCCTCGCTGGATGCTGACGGAAGACCCAACTCCACGGTCCGTAGTTGTGTTTAACAAAATTTAACTCCCGTAAGTTCGAAAGCGATGCTAGCTGCATTCCTGATGATATGGCTGAGTAAGGCAGTAGTGCCTGGAGGCTCAGGCTCTATGGGACGACTGAGTAGGGAACTTATCATGCCGGACATGAGGTTGGCTTTTGGTCATTCTCTTGCGCTGCTCCCGGCCATGGTTTGCAACATTCTTCGAGGCCTACGAGACCTCTCAAAAAAGATCATAGAGTATCGTGGGTGTGCCAGTGAGTTTCCTCGAGCGGAGCTGCCCTACCATTATTTGATGGCCTGGTTGGCACTACATCATACTGGTTTGATTGTCTCTGCCACCATAGACGGTCACGAGGAGGGGGGTGCGCTTTTGTGCAACTACCACAAAGTAAAGTGGTCTCATGACGGTGTTCTTGCCTGTAGGCGGGCGTTGAACCGCTTGGACAGTTGTAGTTTTAGCAGGGTTTCGCCTTTTATGGTGGCCATGAAGCTGGTGATGAGCTGGTTGATCGGGACGAGTTAACTGTCGGTGCTTTTCACTGGTTGTTATCCATTCGTCCTTTGCACTTGGTGTACTGGAGCCAGGATAAGGCATATCTGGAGCCCTATCTGCCGAGTCGCTTCGTACGACAGTTTGGTTATAGCCAAACTATGATGAGCAATCCCAGCCCGTGTCTTGGCTATGAGGAAAGTTTGTTGGATGGCGCCCGCACTTGGAGTTATTACAATGCCAAATCTACTAAGGCAGCGTTTATATTCCCTGACGTGCATGGAGAGCCCCGTGTCTTGTATTCCGCTGTAAAGTTCCACTGTTTGGTGAATAACTTCTCTTCGGGTTATAACCGGGAACGAAACTTTATTATGTGTACAAAGTTTGAGAGGCCCCAACAGCAGTCTCGGGAGTCTGAAGCTACAGGATATGGGTCTTCGGATGATTCTAGTGCCTCCTGGGAGCGAAGGGAAGATGTGGTGCCCCTGAGTTCTCTACTGAAATATTAAGCTTACCCGGCGGCAAACCCTCCTTCTGGCAAGAAGGTTAAAAGAGTGACGTCCAAGGGTCGTGCTTCCTTGCGGTCTAGTGCGTTGCCTGTTGCGTCGACCTCACGGGTACATTTCAGTTCCCTTTTGATTCGAATTTTCACTTACGGCTTTTCACCTATCCCTATTTTGCTGGTGTAGGCAAGGGACACGCCGGAGCGATCAGAGGAGTACCATGTCCCTCAGAAGGGCCCAACCACTAAGGCAGAGGAGGTTCCTCCTCCTACCTCTTTTGACTATGAGGAAATGGCTTCCAGGGGTGGCTCTGTGGTAATACCCGGGGTTGGCCTCGCGTTTCGTGAAAGTACTGTTCGGGAACCTGGGCTTGAGACAGGTCGATCGGCCGAGGATGCTGAAGGCGCATCTGCTAGTTCCTTCCGGGAGCCTCCTCCTTACGGAGGCATCGAGGGACCAGTATTGGAAGATTTAGCCCTGGCGTACATTGCACCTCAACCCCGAGTGGTAGTTGAAGAGAATGTCAGAGATCCAGTGATAGGCATTACCGACGAGCGGGCTGGTCGAGGCAATGCAATCACTGATGAGCCGCCCACCGAGGCTCCAGCCGAGGTTGTCACTATCGATGGTGCTATTGATGACCCCGTCGATGAAACCCCTAAGGGTCCGACTGAGGAGGATGAATTGGTCGAGGAGGCTGCTGACGAATCAGTTGAAGAACCCTCCAATACAGTCACTCTAGATTATGCTCGAGCCACCTGTTATGGGTTCGGTCGAAAAGACTATGGACGAACCGATTGCTGACACAACGGTTGAGAAGGCTATTGAAGAGTCAGTTACAGTGATCGTTGAGATGTCGACTTTTGTGATTGATCAGGCTCCAATCAGCATAGCTTCGGCTGAAGGACCGGCAAGGGAGCTTGCTGAGGAGTCAGTCGCACGTCAGACAGTGTTGGCTCCTATTGTATCTGTACCGCCAACGACCTTTGTTACGGGGATGATGCCTTCTGCTTCGGCTGCGATCCCTAGGCATATACTGGCAGCTGCTGCCCAGGGGCCTTCTATCGCGACATATCCAGTAACCCCAATGAGCTTGGCTGACAATGCTTATTATACCAACCTCATTCTGAGCATAATTCGTCATGCATTAAAATGTGGCATAGAGGGTGTTTTGTGAGACAATCAACCACTTAGATGGGCCCGAAATATAGTGGAGGCCCAATTGGTGGCTTTGCACGATTACCCAGAGTGTGAGGCTAAGGCCGATGCTATAGAAGATTTGTTGGCTGAATTGGAAGCCGCTGTATTAGAGCTCCAGAATCTGGAGCGTGGTCTTCCGACTCTAGCTATTGCAGAGTTAGAGAAGATGGTCTCCGAAACATCTCAGTACGAGCAAAAATGCCAGGCACTAACTAATCAGCTTGTCAAGGTTGAGTCCGAGATTGAAGCAGTGAGTGATGCCGAAGAGGCTCGAGTTTGTCACCATACAGCTGTGGAGGATCAGTACAAGGCCCTCCGGGAGCAGATCCATAAATTAGAAAAGACCCTGGCCCTTGCTGAGAGTGACCTGGACAAGTCTGAGGACCAGAAGTAGATCCTTTGCCAACGTTCCGAGACTCTGGACCGGGAGAAGGAAAGCATTGGCATTTGTCAGGCCGAGCTGGCCCTTGCGTGCCAAAGCCTCTCTTCTGTTGAAGATGAAGTCGCTCGCCGTCGGGAGGCCGAGCGTCGAGCCCAAGCATTGGTTGGCCCCCAGGTTGCTCTTTTGAGGAGTCGACTAGAAGAACTTCAGCACCGGTCTTCTCAGTTCTGATCTTTTTTTCCGTCTTTTTGTCTCTCAGTTTGTGAGAGACTACTTTTTGTAACCAAAGAAAGAAAACCTTTTCACTTTATAAACGGCAACATTGGCTTTGTTTCTCTGCTTGTCTTTTTTTTTACTTGTGAACTTTTCCTCGCAGAAGAACGAGGATTCCCTCAGAGGCAGTATGACGTGAGGGGATGGAGATAACTCCGTTGGGGATAGGGTGTTTACTCAGAGTTTATATGGACATGGTAAATATAGAATTCTTTGGTGGTAGACTTTTCCTTACTCAGAGGTAATGTGGACGTGGCAAGGATAGACTCTATGTGTATATAGAATGACTCAGAGGTAGTATGGATATGAAATGTTCTATAGATGAATATGATAATTATGGTAGATTATCATGGATGAGATGTCTACTTAGAGGTAATATGGACATGGTAAGCACATCTTCGCTAGGGTATAGAATAACAATTCAGAGGTAATATGAACGTGAAATATTTTCTAGGTAGCTATGACAACACGAGGTCATCATAGAAGAGACGACTACTCAGAGGTGATATGGACGTGGTAGACGTAAACTTCGCTAGGGTGTAGGAAAGACAACTCAGAGGTGATATGGACGTGAATTGTTTTTCTATTGGGGTGAAGTATAGAAGGGATGAATTATTTTAACAGAATCCATTAATATCCACAGGGGATGTGGGAGCCTATGCTGGTTTGAACCTCAGACATAGTATTTCTTCAGGAACTTGCCGTTGATTGGCATCATTAGCAAGTCGCCGTTGGGTTTGGCCAGTCGGTAGGCACCATTAGAGTAGACCATCTCTATGACGAACGGTCCCTCTTACTTGGGCTCGAACTTTCCAGCAGTTTTGTGAGTCATTACCATCGATTTTTGAACTAATAAGACAAGGTCACCCACTTGGAATGTTCTTTCCAGACTTTCTTGTTGAAGGCCCCAAAAATCCGAGCTTAGTAAAGCTTGATTCATTTTTGAGCTAGCAGACATTTTTCATCCAACCCCTCTAACTCTTGTAGCCGCAAGCGTTGATTGTCTTCGTCAGTCAGCTGGTTGGTGATAGCTACCCGTAAGGACAGGATCTGGATCTCCAGGGGAAGCACTGCCTAGTTTCCATAAACAAGAGAGAATGTTGTGTTGCCCATGGGTGTTCGAACAATTGTACGATAAGCCTATAGACATTCGTCAAGTTTCTTATTCCAGTCGCGCTTAGTAGAGGAAACGACTTTCTTGAGGAGCTTGACGATGGTTTTGTTGAATGCTTCGGCTAGCCCGTTCGCTGCAGGATTGTAGGATGTCGATGCCACATTCTGTATTTGATTTTTATCGCAGAACCGATGGAAAGCGTGGCTCACGAACTGAGGACCATTGTCGTGGATGATCCTTCGAGGAACGCCGAAGCGGTATATGACGTAATACTTGACAAAGCTGATCTTGTTTACAGTTTTTACCTCGGCCAGAGGTACTACTTCCGCCCACTTAGAAAAGTAGTCGATGATGGCAAGTATGAACCGGTGTCCTCTAGAGGATGGTGGACTGATTGGCCCAATGATACCCATTCCCCATGCTTCAAATGGTCAGGCGGTCATCGTGGGGTGCAGGAACTCCGAAGGTCGCTGGATGCAGTCAGCATGTAACTGACATACCTGGCACTTCTTTGCGTAATCAACGGTATTTGCCATCATAGTGGGCTAGTAGTAGCCCATGCGACGCAATTGGTCTTGCAACTTAGGACCAGGCTGATGGGCTCCGTAGGTGCCATCGTGCGCCTCCCTGAGTGCTTCTATCTTGGATAAATATTGCAGGAGAAGCCCGTCGTATGAACGACGGTACAACATCTTGGTAGCTGTGTCGTAGAAGAACCGAAGAGAGCATCTCTTGACAGAAGTAGCTTTCTTCAGTCTTGAGGTAGGATCCCATAGACTGCATAGTCTATGAACGGGAATCGCCAATCCCGAACATCAACATTAGTGCCTATTTGTACTGAGTAACTCAGACACGTATGCAGATTGTTCTTTGGACAAACTAGCTCTCTGCCCATTACCGTGACGGTATATTGGGTTCCAACAGGAGCTGCCAGAGAGGCAGCGAGTGTGTCGGCTTTCAAGTTTTGTAATCGGGGTACATGTTCTATAAAGAACCCTGTGAAGGTGGAAATGACCTCGATCTCTGCCTAGTGGTAAGGGACCAGATCTTCGTGTCGGACCTTGTACTGTCTTCAAACTTGGTTGAGAATTAGTTTCGAGTCGCCATAGGCCTCGATGTAGTCCACTCCTAATTGTTTAGCAAGTTGGAGTCCGATGATGAGAGCATTATACTGTACAACATTATTGGTGCACGACTCTATAAGAGAATATGTGCGGTTAATTACTAGGCCATCGGGAGTGATGAGAACGACTCCAACCCCTGCGATGATCTCGCCATTTGGTCCCATTCTCGAAGCACCGTCAAAGAACATGCGCCAAACTGGATTGTCTGAGACGACATTGGACTCTAAGACCTCATCGGGAATGTCGTCGTAGAGTCTTGACGTCTCTGGCACAGGATGTGCTGCTAGAAAATCGGCCAATGATAGGCCTTTGACTGCCTTTTGGGGGACGATCACCATGTCATAAGGAGTCAAAAGTATTGCCCATGTGGCTAACCGTAAGTTTAAGGCCCGTAGCTTGGTCATGAGAACCCTGAGGGGGTTGACTTGGAAGATGACGTGGATCGTTTGTCCGACCATATAATGACGCGTCTTCTGGATGACGAAGAGTAGAGCAAGACATTCCTTTTCCACAGGATTATATCGATGCTCGGCCCCATTCATGATCTTGTTGAGGTAGTAGATTGCCTGTTTGTGGCCTTCATTACTCCTCTGTGCTAGCAAAGCACCAAGAGAATGGTCCATGGCTCGGACGTACAGCAGAAAAGGCTTCCCTACGACTGGTGCCACCAGTACTGGAGGACTAGTGAGGTACTCTTTGATGTCATTGAACGCGCGCTGGCATTCTTCTATCCATACATAAGTGACCCCTTTCTTTATTAGTTTGGTGAAGGGTTGACATCGACCAGAGAGATTTGCTACGAATCTTCTAATGTATGCCAGACGTCCTTGTAGACCTTGAAGTTCACGGAGATTCTTTCGGGGAAGCCATGTCCAAGATTGCTTTAGTCTTCTCAGGGTCAATGTGAATACCCTGGTCCGTGACAATGAAGCCTAGGAACTTACCACTGGAGACTCCCAGAAATGACTTGGTCGGATTCATCTTTAGTTGATGTGTACGCATTAAGTCGAATACTGTTCTCAACTCATTCAAGTGACTGGATTTCTTTTTGCTTTTGACGGCAATGTCATCAACGTAACATTCTACCTTCTTTCGGAGGTGCTTGCGGAATATGGTGATCATTGCCCGCTAGTATGTTGCTCCCGTATTCTTCAATCCGAAGGGCATCACTGTGTAACACTATATCCCTTTTGGAGTCCAAAATGAAGTATGCTTCTCGTCTTTGGAAAACATCTTGATTTGGTTGTAGCCTGAGAAACCATCCATAAGGGACATATGCTCGAAGCCACAAGTGTTGTCGATCATCACGTCGGTGATCGGAAGGGGAAACTCGTCTTTTTGACAGGCCAAGTTGAGACCCCTGAAGTCTATGCAGACGCAAATTCTTCCATTCTTCTTAGTGACTTGGACAATTTTGGCTAACCAATCTGGGTGTTGTTCTTCGCGAATGAAGCCACTCTCCAAGAGTTTTTTGACTTCCTCCTCGATAGCATCCATGATGTTGGGGTGAAAATATCGCTATTGCTGTTTGACAGGCTTAACATCGGGTAGGATGTTGAGACGGTGCATGGCGACTTCCGGGTCTAAACCCGGCATGTCTTCATAGCTCCATGCAAAGACATCGATGTATTCTTGGATAAGCTGTATCAGAGATTTTTTGTCTTCTCCTGTCAAGCTTTTGCTAATGAAGATGGGTTTAGGGGAAACCTTATGTCCTAGCTCGACTTGGACGACTTCATCTTCAGTAGGAGGTTCGCGCTGTTCAAAGTGCCATTTCTATTATGATCCGAGGCGGTGAGCCCATGGTTCATCTTCGAAGTATTCAAGCATTTGGTCTTCATCCTCGACTGGGGGATCTACGGAGACCATATTGACAGACAGTATCTTTTTGAAGGCTTGGCCGATACTGGTATCGGAGTCCCAGGTTGAGGAGTCCGAGGAATGTGAACGCATCAGGACCTCTGGTTCAGAGCTCTCCGACGTCGTTGTGGATGTAACGTTATCCAACCCCCGGCGAGTACGTTGGTAGTAATTTTAGGACTTTCCCTCCGGGGCACGAAGTCGTAAGAGAAGGCATCGGCCTTTGCCATAGTTCAGTCCTCTATCACTTTTCAAGTCGTAACCTATTTTCTGAATGAGGGTTTTGGCTGGAGTAGTATAACGGTAGACTTGCATCTTGCCGTTATCGGGTTCTAGTTTTACCGGAGCCAGTCGCTGCGGGTGCTCCAATCGGCCGAAGATGATGGGTTCCTCCTCCTTCTTCCTTGCTGGAACCAAGAATGAGGCACCTTGAGAAGGGACAACTCGGCTTACGAGGTTGGCGGTTGTCACTTGTGTTTGCAGCATATATAGAGTGTTGTCTAAGAAATACCTAGTGTTCCAATGCGCACAAGAGTAATTCAAAGACAACTTCCTATTAATAAAATGCGAAATTTTATCCCAAGGGATTACATCATCTAAGGAGTGCACCTCAGTATTGGCGCATACGTAGTCTTCCAACTCTTCATCCATAAGCACCAGGGATGTTGCGGGAGAAGGTGGAGGACGTTTCCCCTTCAGCTTGACTACCAAGGGGGATGTAGTCGGAGGTTCGTGTGACCTCAGAGTTGGCTTTGGAGCATTCCGGGGAAGCCTTATTTGTATAGGCTCCTGGCCAACCTCTGACATGATCGAGGATGATCTAGCTGGAGCTTTGCCTCGGAGCTTGATGACGAAGGGAGCCGACATCTTAGGAGGTTTTCTCTTTAATCGAACCTTCAACGATTCTTCAGCAATAACTGTGCTCTCTGCTTCATCGTCGGCGTCATTGGCGTCGTCGTCCCATAGGACTGATTTATACAGATCAGTCTGTACAGTAAGCTTCGAGTCCTCGGAAGGGATCGATGTCAGCGAACTCGGTCTTTATAGTCCCATCGCTGGCCACATACTTTATGCATTAATAGAGCGTGGAGGGCACGATCATGTATTCTTGAATCCATGGTCGTCCTAGCAGCATGTTGTAGTTTATGTCGGTGTCAATGACGTAGCAAGTAACGTCAGTCTGGAGATCGCCTATTTGGCATTTCAGGCGGATCTTGCCCAGGGGTTCACTCTTCCTAGCATTGAAATCGCTGATTGTAGCGTTCGACGCGGTCAGCCGATGCATCAGGGTCCCCAAAGCTTAGAGTAAACTCTGAGGGATGATGTTGAGAAAAGATCCATGGTCGATGTGGATGCGATCGACCTTAATGGCATGAACGTACCCTGTATAGTACAAGGGTCGGTTGTGCCGGTTGTTCTTCAGTAGTATGTCCTCCTAAGTGAAGGTGATGTTAGGGATCACCTCGACCACACTGTGACAATGTGGACATTCAGTAGGGTTCTCTTTGGGCGCTTGTACCTGAGTGAGAAAGGAGGCATCCTTCTGTAAAGCTTCACTGAGGGCGTCTTTTTGGAGAGATGAAGAAGCTCGAAGAGTGATAGTCGAGCCGGAGTGTTGGCCAGATGTGCCAATATGTCAAAATTGTAGGGCTTGATTGGCCCTACTACTGAGTCTTTTCTCAGAGGCTTGTCAAAGCGAACCTTCTTCTGCTTCTATTTATTTGCAGCAGGCGCTTGAGATGTTCCTGCTTCCGATGTATCGAGGGCGTTAGCCATGACAGGCGAAGGTGTTTCTTCCTCTGAAGCTTGGTTCTCTTCTTGCTGGTGAGCCGAGCGAGTGGTAACCAGGGTGTCATCAGTTGTCATAGAGATCATATGACACGACCTGACATTCTTTTCCTTGACAGAGTGTGCTACATGTGTCATCATATCTAGAGTAAGATCAGGATGGACCCATATTACTTTGCCTCGCGGCATCCTAAATGGGATAAGGCCTTGGGCGTTGTCACGGGCCTGTGGAAGATTGACTACTTCCATCGTCGCTCTCGGGATGGGGATGACGCCGTCTTGAGCCTCTGTTTTCGGTAAACTTTTAAACTGGAGAGTGACCATATTGGTGGTAACAGTCTTCTCCTTGTAGTCGAGTGAGACGACTTCAGCATCGATGAGGCGCTGGATTTGTCTTTTCAACACGTAACAATCACACGTCGAATGGTGGACATACTCGTGGTAGTGGCAGTATTTTGGATAGTCTGTATTTTCTACTTCATCGGGACGATTCGGCGACGGGAGCTAAAGTTTTTCACTCTTTGCTAACATATCGAAGAGTTCTAGTGTGCCTTCGTCGTTGAAAGAGTAGGTCTCTTTCGGACTCTACGCTTCGGTCAGCTTCGGGTTCGCTGATGCCGAACCTTTGGAGATGTTGACGGTCATGGCTTGCTTCCCTTTTTCGTCGTTGCTGCCGAATGAGCGCTTCCCTTTATCTTCGAGAGAGGGGAAGTTCAGTCCCAGCAATTGTGCATCCTGTACTTTTCTTTGAGCTACATTCACCTCTGTGATGAAAGGCGTCCACTCTACCCATGGAGCACTGTGCCACAACTTGATTGCAGGAATCATGTTCTTGCGGCAGGAGTCCATAGGCATGGGCTCTGGTATACCAGGAGGTAACCTTAACACAGCCTGGCGGAAGCGCTTAATGTATGCGCGCACCGGCTCTTTTTTCTTCTGAACAATATCCATAAGAGTCGACATCGTCATGTCTATTCCTCCTTCGTAGAATCGATTGAGGAATAGGTTCTTCAAGTCTTTGAAGGACGAAATACAGTTGTCCGGAAGGCTACAAAACCATTCGTAGGCCACGCCTTGTAGGGATCCTACGAATATGTTGGTGAGGAGGGCATCATCCTTTGGTAGATGCCCCGTTATTGAGGTAAAGTATCTCAAGTATCGACGGGGAGACTCTTTGCATCGAACGACGTGAGCGTCTGTGGATTATATTTGGGAGGATCTATCACATTATCCCATTCGACAGGATATGGCTGCCGAATCCCTATCTTTTGGAGTGTTGCTCGCTTTTTTTGGCGTCATAGCGAGCGTACAATTCTTTGATGGCCTGCTGCATTTCATTCGACACTATAGGCCCGGTTGTTGATGGAGTAGACGATGCTGGCACTGCTTGGCTCGCGATGGAAAGCACATTGGACCCAACGTTAGCCGCTGGGTCTGGAGCAGGAGTGGAGACAGAGGGGTCAATCTCTCCTTAATCTCCAGGACAACAGAAGCTAAGGACTTCATAGTAATGTTCAACGTATTTAGGCTCTTCTCGAGAACCTCTATACATTTTTGCTGACTAGAGCCTTCGCTGCTTTTTGTGTTGTTATCACCTTCGGCCATAAACACGGACACCATATACGGTTGGTTAGAAGGGACAGTAGATCTTTCGCTCTTCGGTTCAGAGGTCTGAGTCCCATCGTCTTGAAGATAGATCGACAGGTTGCAATCATCCTCTGACTCATTGTAATTGCTTCCCTCCGCTTTTTAGCTATCTGCGGCTGCGGAGGTATCTGTGTCATACAATCCTTCGATGGATTGGAATGGAGGATTGTCATGAATGGTGGAGGACTGGCTACCCCCATCATCTGACGTGGCGTCTTTTTGCGGCAAAGAGCTAGACTTGGCACGCATGTGTTGGAACACACCTGTATTGGGTACTTTCGTCTTGCTACTCCCAGGCCTCTTCTTGGGCTTGTTGGCCGAGATGGTAGGGTTTTTGGACAGCTACTTGAGAGATGGAAAACCCCGCATCGCGTTGCATGGAGCAACACGGAGTTCCTCTTCTTCCTCGCTCGACGCCCCCAGTCGTGTATCTGATGTTCAACCGCTATTGGTCGCAGTCTTTGGAAGACGAACTGTCTCCTTGGTGGCGATGTGGCTGCCTGGTGACAGCAACAGTTGATGGTGATCTGGGTGCAATATGCCTTGGTTTAGGCATACCTTGCGCTACAGCCTCCTCTTCTGCTTTATGCTTATGGGAAAGCTTTGAGGTCTTTATTCATGCACCCCCATTGCATGCGCAGGAAAGCTGTACGCAGGCGTGAGGATACGGAGATAGCTTCTCTCTTCTTGGTTCCTGCACGCGGGACATGCTTAGGTCCTGATCAGAAAGTTGCTGATAAGGTAGACTCCTTCAATGCTTACAGGAACACTGTTCGTATGAGTCTTTCTCAGTGGAGTGTACCCCCTGGCTCGAGTTATGCACATGAGTGCTCGAGTAATAATAGAGTTTTATCGATCGAGGCATTGAAGCACTCGGACCGGTTTTGTATTGCTTTTCATCGACTGCGCGCGTGACTGTTAATGCGGGCCTATGGTCTGCCATTGGCATAGTGCGTTGGTTGTATAAGGCGCGTGCTGTCTTGGATTTCCTCCTACTACCCCGAGAGGGACGTAGTATTCAGAATCCAACAGAGTGGTTGGCATAGCACTTTGGCCGCGTAGGGCACGTGCTACCTTGGATCTCTTTAGGTTACCCCTTGGAGGTGCATAACGTTCATAGTCTAATAAAGCCTTACCCGATGGGTAGGCAATTCTGTCAAAGACAGATCTTCTCATCGACACTGCTTCCTTCGTAAGCAGTTGAGACACTGCGCGCTTCCTTCGGCGTTGTGCCTTTGTTAGGCCCGCCATAGGGGAGCCACACTCTTCGCTGCGCTTTCCCGGAGTAGGAATCGAGCGAGACAGCATGGCAGCAGTAGCCAAAATCTTCTTCGGGGCCTTGTCGGTTAGGGGGTTCTGGAGTGCAGTCCCCTCCGTTGTGTTGCTCATCGCAGCAGCCTTCGGCACCCAGGTGTATCGAGTCTTCTTCGATTTTATGAACCACTTCAAAGGTCTCGACTTCTCCTTAGAAATGAGATCTTTAAAAGCTTGTTGTTAGAAATGTACGACCAACGTCTTCTGGAAAGATTCCAGCAAGTTGTTGTCAGATTGCGCCACTACCTTCTCGTTGGAGGAGAAGGAAGTCCCCAGCAGAGTCGCCATCTTGTTTGCCATGACAAAAGGTTATACGAACTTTTTATATTTTAAACATAAAAACAGTACAATTGATTCCTAAACAGGAGATCTAAGTACAAATTTTTGGGGAAAGTGTGACGGTGGAGATCGAACACTGCAGCGGCTCCATTACTCCATTGACGATCTGATGACAAGTTGAAGTTGCTTTGGCTTTCTGGTACTGGTGATTGAAACTCTAGGATTGCCAATCAAGAGGGTGCCAAAGTTGAAGATTTCGAAGCCTCTTTATCGAAGGAAAACTCCTTCTATTTATAGGGGAGCACATATACGATGTGCATAAGGATTGTGCAGATACGCTGCACGGGAAGATATGGGAGAATCTTGAGGCGGTCACGGTGAGGGCTACTGTTGAGCTGACACATGGCAGGCACGGGGATTCTCTTCTATCGAGATCTTTGGAGAGTTATCAATATAATTGAATAAACGACACATGGTCATGTGCTTATTCGTTGATCGGATGAACCTGAGCAGATTTTGTTCCTATCCCTAAAGTTGGATTTGGCTTATCTTAGAGGTCCATTGGTTTAAACAAACCAGTTGGATATGGCTCTCGTCCATAAGAACAAACTCTGTCCTTATCTGTGGTTTAAACAAACTGATAAGGTATTGCTTTTGTCAACAGAATCAAACTCTGTCTTATCTTAAGAGCAGCGGTTGAAACAAACCGAGAGGGTGGTATCCTAAAAGATATAAGTACCCATCTGGCCATGCGGAGCCATTTCACTTTATAAGGCTGCACCGCTATGCGAGCTGCGCTTCTGACGGAGCTTTTGATGCCACTGCGCTTCTGGGCGATGAGCGGGCTTGTGCTTTAGGCGACAGAGTCACTGCAATTTTAGGGCTACAAGTGGACTGAGCTTCAGGCAACGGAGTTACTGTGATTTAGGGTGACGAGTAGACTGAGCTTTAGGCAACATAATCACTGTGCTTTTGGGCAACTAGTAGACTGAGCTTTAGGCAATGGAGTCACTGTGCTTTAGGGCGACGAGTGGACTATGCTTCAGGCAACGGAGTCACTGTGCCTTAGGGTGACGAGTGGACTTGGTTTTGAAGACAAGGGATCTACTGCGCTTTTGGGCGATAAGTAGACTTGGTCTTGAAGAC